>JXSR01S039599.1:6755-27375 GCA_000969725.1 Ophiothrix spiculata | reverse complement strand
ATTAACTGAGACAATACATGCTTAAAGAGAATTCATAAGGAAGTCAAAATGTTGCACGGTGTGGCCTATCTAACTATGTTGCATTGAATTCATTGCTGCTCTTATTTTTAAACTTACGAAGAAGGAGAAGGCAGCAAGACAAAACGAAAATTAGAGGGAAAAATCAACTATGATCATGATTTATACCCAGCCTACATTGTAGTCTCAAACTATGGTTTGCGTTGGAAATTTCGTTGGTTATAATTTCCCCATACATTTGTCTTTTTGTGAGAACAAGTGACATGACTATGCCCCTATATGGAAGACATTCGAATTTATTTTGAAAACGGAATTCGGTTTTTTTCAAAAAGTAGAATTAGGACAAAATCCGATTCAGGGTGCAGTATGCTTTAACTTATTTTGACCCAATAAAGTCCCCGGATTCAGGTCATGAAGTGCTAGACACGGTTTCAGACATGATTCAGCATTAACGTGTTTCTTTTTCATTTGATAAGTTCCATTCAAGGTCAAGTTCAAGTTCAACTTCTAGTCGGTCACATTAATGTGTTTAATTAATACTCACACCACATGTATTATAACAATTAACAATGGAAAGATTGTTTGATCATGATTCATTAAGAAGTCACTGACTGCCAAAAAGGGCATACAAATTGGTCTATTGATAATAAACATGAATGTAAATTAAATAGCAAATTCATGGATAATAACCGAAGCTGCAATAGTTGGAACTGCGAAATATATAATATCCCGGGTATATATCAGATGTATGACAATGTTTCCGTATGCATATAGTATATCTTGAGTGACACATAATTTCATCTATCGTGTTTGAAAAAGTATGGACCCCATTGGAAATAATCTGGGATCTTCATTGTTAGCTATTGTTTTTACCCTTATTTAACGTAGCCGTTTATATTTTTTCACTTTTTGTTATTGATGCTGTTGTTTTTGTCTGCCAGTGCACATGTCGAACAAATTATTTCAAATCATAATTTCATGAATTACGATCTAAGCAAATGAAAAAAAAAAACACGAAACAAACCAGGGAAACAAATGAATGCGCAATATGCTAACCTTAATTTATAGATAGACCGTGCAATTGCGACACAAAATGACGGAAGCCAACATATTTTAACCTTGCCAATTGTGGTGAAATTAATCATGATCCTTCACCTATTTTATGTGTTGAAAGTTAAAATAAAGTGTAATTTTATTACATTTACAAGAAGATATTGTTTAAATCCTCTAAAGACTGTTTGATATTTGTCTTAGACTTCAACAGCATTGTGAATTTGTGATACACTGCAGTTATATTTGTAGTTCATACATCTGTAAAAAGAATTTTTGGAAAATTCCAAACTATGTCAAAAATATGTTTTATTCAATGATACATTTTATTTAATAAATCCTTTTGTATAAGGTTGGTAACATCCTACTGATTCCGAATTAAGAGTTCACTTGTCTATAAGGTTTACTAGTCCCAAAAAGAAATAGTTCGCAATGTAGGGACCTAATCATGCTAATGGTTTTGGGAATTTCATTAATATACTTAGAACTACTTCTTGTTTCGAGTTCTTTGTAATTAGTGATATACTTATATCAAAGGAGAATGTTAAGTCATTTTGGAAAATTATAAAATATACTTTATTATAGACCACGAGAAGAATCTATATTTAAAAGAGGTAAAAGGGATACAGCGTTCGTAAGACACAAAACATCTATCACCAAAAGTTGCACTTTAGTTAATAGTTAAGCTATGAACTTTGCGCACAATTATTTCAAGGCAACTTTTGGTGGTAGAGTTTTTGTGTCTTTCGGGCATTCTGTCTCCGAGCATGCCGAGTGTACACGAATGTTTACAAGCGATGTGTCCGGCGAAGTGATGAACAATAACGTCGTTTAACTTATCATACTGATCGGAAATCATGCCAAAACCATATAATATTCTATAATTTTGAATATTCCACTCCCATCCCTTATTTGTTTCTGTTCATTGACAATAAGTTTGATTCACATGAGGTATTTTGACAAGTTACCACACAACTTTGTTCTTTACGTTAAAGAGCTCTTTATTAAGATACTTATAAATACAAGCTTCTTTGATTTACGATATGGATTGTCTTGTGTAAACTAAGGGTTAAAATCTTGGGTATAACGCAGAAAATGCTACTCGAGCAAAAAATTTAAAAAGAAATGTCAAAAATCCGCCAAAATTAATGAAAAAACATAATATTGGTCAATATTCTTAGACTAAAATGAAACATATATTACAATCATAAGAAAACAAAATAAGCAACCCATGCAGTCGTACCCTACCGTTGTATGTATTCCTCGTAAACTTCCTACTGTAGGGCCTAGGGAAAGATTAAGCTTTTGAAGGAAAAAATATCTAAACGGAAAATACCCCAAAAATGTAACGCGGTAAAACGCGGATTGATTCTGAAGTTTAGAAAGCCGACAATTTTGGACCTTTGTAAACCCAATAATCACGCATCCATTACCTTTCTCGTAGGCACTACCCAGATACAAGCATTGAGCCAATCATACAACAGCCATGAAGATCACATGTTGATGGGTCGTTTGACTGCCTGTGGACGATTGGATGAAGAGCTTTCGGTCAACGTCAGATTTCGTCTTCTTTATCCTGTAGAAGGATTAGTGTTACAGGAAGAAACTGGCGTCTTTGAATACATGTAAGACAGAAAGATTTTTCAGATAATTATTTTAATGAAACAGTCGTGTTTTTATGTTTTTTATGTATGCATAGTCATTTTATCAACATTAAATGACGTAGGTAACATTGTGGAGGGGTATTCAACGTTCCTACTTTCTCCTTCAATAAAAAATTCATTGTGAACGAGGAAACATACATTTATTATAATTTTTTTCAAGGCAAAAAGCAAGTTGACTCAAATGCAAAAAAGTCAGTTTACATATTTTTTTTTTCAAAGATCAGAAATAAAATGAATTACCGTCAAGAAAAGTCGCATGAAACTGTATTGCAGTCTGTAGACACTATAATTTTGAATGTTCTGAATGATCACGATGTCGATGTTGTCTTTTTAATAACAATACACACGTTAATCTGAACCAACTTTACATTGGGGCAATCTATATACTGATGAATCCAGATCCAGATGCGTGTGCATCTCTGAGATCCGCCTCTCCACAGACCTTTGCACGTACGCATGTACGCAGAGTGCTGTACAGCAGATCCTGATATAACGCCTGTGTCGTCACAGTCTTCTACAAAGCGGTTTACAGAGGTACCCATTCATCTGGAGTGTAGATTGGCCCATTAATGTCCTCTGTTTTTTTTTCCTTACCAAATCTTCCAGTCCACCACAACACTTCTCTGGCATCATCCATTTCAACTACACCGTAGAAGATGACCGGGGGAAAAGCGAACCCGCATTGGTTACAATCAATATCCGTGGCGTAGCAGATGAGCCAAATCTGGATGTATCCAATGTTATCATTGGTTTGGAAGGCGAAGATATTCTTCTGGACATCCGGGCCAGTTTAGAAGACACAGATGGCTCGGAGAGACTCAGTGTTGCACTTTGCAGCTGCGCACAGGATGTCACATGCAACCGTTATTCAGGTAACACAACTTTCACGTATATATAGTACCTCGCAATACTTAAATATGTTGAAGGAAAATGCAAAGAAACGTGCGCATAGGTTGACTTAGATGCAGGGTCATGATCTTGTGTGGTTGATAATGTTCTCCGTAAACCTTAAACATGTGTTAAATGCTTCACTTGTTGGTAAAGACTAGAGTCTCTGGGAGGGTATTCCGCCCGTGGATTATTTTTAGAGAAAGTATTTTTTATAACAGTTTTGGATAGATTGGGGCCAGAGAAACGTAAATTTGACGCACTATTTTGATACTGATGTATTTGTTGTGCAGATCTCTAAAAAGTAAATTTTATTTTAAAAAAATGTCGTATTGTATTGCATTGTGTCATTGATCATTAATATATTGTTTCTTTTCCATCGTCAATCATTCTTATTTTTAGGCAAATGCCATTGTCATCTGAGTATGCCCGATGGTTGGCAGATTTACAACTCCAACGGACATGTTCTGTCAAAGAAAATTTTGTCAAACTTAGGAACTACTGATCTAGAAGATGGCCTAACTCTAAGGTAAACATTATGCGTAAAACCTATTCATTAGACATAAAATTCATTTTGAGTAGTTTGATTTGCTGTTTAGTTTTGAAAAATTATCACAGTTTGTGAAACACTTTTCAATTCAAAGAATACCTCAAATTTGACTTTGCAATCTTCTTAATAATTGTCTGTGATCTGATACCTCAATTGTACAGACCTGCGCAATTTTCAAGTGGCGAACATTGCCTGGACGTCTATGCCATCAGCCAAGATCGGAACATCGTTGACGGCGAGCAGAACCATCACCAAACTCACATTAAGCGCCAGATGCTCATCCACGTGCAACCCATCCACAAAGAACCACTGATAACGCACGACAACCTCCACACACCACATAACGCCACACAATTCTACACGGAGGAAGGACAACCCATCCAGATCAGCCGTTTGTCCTTGAAGGATAACGATGGTATTGATGGTACATATCGTGTCCGTGTTTCTGTTAATGAAGGAGGAAATTTGTGGGTCCGACAGGACATACGACATGATGTGGTGTTCTTCCCTAAGGTATCGTAATCAATATGTGGTCACAGTAAAATATTCCGCAAATAAGTTTTGCTACTCTGAAAATGTATCTTGAAATCAGCTTGATTATTAGTTGCTATATCATGTTTATAATCCGATTGTTTTGATACATACGTATTTAAAAGGGTTGCACGTGTTCTTGTGAATAATTTGGAACGCTAATGTATTTAATTTTTTTATCAGTTTGTACAATTCTTTTTCAGCGATAAAAAAACAGCGTTATTCAGTCCAGACTTTTAGATTAAAATTCTGTGCGACATTTTCAAACTTTTGAGAAAAAGTGAAGCTTACACAATCATTATACACACCACTTTTATTTACGTTATGTGACCTGCTTCAGAGCTTGCAATAAATGAAATAGTTCATCTTACAGACATACAGAACATTGTTTTTTGTATTTTCGTACACTAGGAGCAGATAGTTCACGGTGATGAAAGTGTCCTTAAGAAAGAAAAACCAAGATCAGAGTTACTTGATCGTGATAGTGTGTTTACCGATGTGCCTTACGATACATCTTTATCTAATAACGGCAAGAAAGCTTTAGAATTTATGGGTGAGTCTTGCTATCTGTTCAGATGATGGAATATATCATAACTGACAATTTAATTGTCATAACTAGCGAGTTACATTAATATTTGCATTTGTATTAACACAAATTTAATGCGAAAATGTGTAAAGGAAAAGTGAAACATTGCATGGTTCGCAAATGGTTCATCGTCAATAAAGGGATTCAATTCATAGGAACATGAGAGTATCGAGTGTCCCATTTCTGCATGGCAATACGAAAATGGATCTGGTCTAAAAACAGATTCTGCATATTATAACAACCACGTGCTTCATTATGGTGTTATTGAAAAAGTGAACCGTTGTACAAAGCTCTTTGTCCATTACATGATGTTTACAGATGTTTAGTTCCTGGAAACCAATGGTTCGACAAACACAAGACCTTACTTTTTGAGCCTATTTGATCCCAAGATCAGAGTTTCTTTTCATTTGCACTTCAAGGTTCAAAGGATGGTGTGAACCAAATACTGTCCACTCTGCTCTTCGTCCCATGGTGCAATCAATGGCCAACTCCACCAAACTGGAATCTACCTGAAGATAGCTGGATGGTTCCGGATGCTTGGGATCAGATAGCCAGTATGGACAATAAGAACAGGCCCGTTGTATGGCCTCAATGGTTAGTACTACATTTAGCAAAAACAGTAATTTCATGACCAATTCTGAAGATAAAGAAATTTTATAACAATTTATCATCATCATGATTATAGTTATCATATAATAGCAAAGCATTAATTAGTAAAAGTGGACATAGATAAACCCATTTTTTTAGGTTATTCTGCTGTTTATGTTTTTAGTGTATCAATTGATAACCTTTCATTTTGAGTACCCAAGATTTTGGTACCTATTCCGCGTCAAATGTTGGAGCTTTTTACCGAGTGTATAACTTCAATGGGCTATCTCTCTTTTAAGGTACTCAATATTCTGGTACCAATTCCTCTTTTAATCTTGAAGCTTTTGTCAAGTGTATAATATCAATTGGTTATCTATCTTTTTAGGTACCCAAGATTCTGGTACCCATTCCCCGTCAAATCTTGGAGCTGGTGGCCACGAGTGCTTCCTCCATATTGGTTAGAACACACCTGTTCCGATTGGACCAGCCATATCCATTTAGAAGTCCAGGAGATCACACCTCAGACATGTGATGTAGACACCGACCATCCGAAGGCTACATGGGATGCCGAAGTTCATGTGGAAGCAAGGACATCAACGCCAAAAAGTTTAATCACAGAGTCAGTGACATTTTTTGTTTATCAATTTAAAGCCTTCAATATTAGACCGGGTTGCTTTCCCTAGTTGAAGTGACAAGGCTTTGTGGAGTTCACGGTTTACCTATAATCATGAAGTTGTCAAAAAAGTGAGTGAAATTGCATACATACGCGAGCAACATTTTCCTTTGGCGAGAATTCATTGACGTTACCAGTACGAATAGGAGGCAAATAGGGATCCATTATAGGTCGGCGGTAATTATGAGTAGTTGAACGGCAGCATACAATGGGGTTAACGGGTACATCCAAGCCCGGTGTAATGAGAATAAGTGTCCCCCATAACCAGGAGTCCGGGTCTAATTGAACTACACGGAATAAGCCGCAATCGATGATTTATTGATCGCACTTGTACAAGTACGTTCTACACAATTTAATAGTAGCTAGGACATTTCGGTCACACGGACGCTGTATTTCATTACACTGGCATCCAAGTATAAGTGGTCACAAAATCAGTAATGTTAATCGTTTTTTCTTCACAGCAATCTTTTCACTTACTTCACCGAATATGCCACGTCATTCCTGGTGAAAAACATCCATATCAGGTCAAGAGAAGAAGAGGGCAAACTTAGATTTAGACTAAGTGTTAACAGCTCGGTAAGACAATGTGTACCCATTAAAATTATATAAATTACCAAATATTTAAACCTTCCAAGACTTTCTTATGAAATTTAGCCTGATATCAGTCATTTGCCTATAGAGAAATAGTCTTTGTTCCCTGAAGATTTATTCCAGACATATCTTACGACTTACTAAGACAACTACTTTAAAACCTATGAGTTTGCTGTCATTTGCGATGGAGTTAATATGAAGCATGTAAATTTATCTTTCAACATTAAACAATCTGGGGGCAAAATAATACCAACATTAAAAATGATTCTTAACTGGACCTGTTACATGGTAACCTTTTCGGTTGAATAAAACATTTAAGAAAAGTACATCATTTGTATATCCTGTCGCACCCACAAATGTCCTCCTCGATCAACAGATACACAAACACGACAAGTACCATCAATACCATCATCTATTTGAAATAATTTCTGTTGTAGATTGCATCAGTTGAGAACTTGGAAACGAGAATGCCAACATTCACTTGCTATTCCCTTACTGAATGCAATAGGTTACTACGCCAGATAAGAGTGGAGTTTTACCAGACTGTTAAGGGAGTATGCCATGTCCCTGTCGAGGTTAGTGATTGTTGATTATATAAAAACAATCTAGAAGATTGGGAAATTGGTCTTTTGCATAATTCTACAAAGTCCTTTATGAGTATGACAAGAACAGTTACCCAGTAAACGTTTCCAAAACGTTTTTGAAAAATTCTTAATGGGTTACAATAATTATTGTTTTTTTACAAAACCTTTTTGAAACGTTTTTGAATTGGTTAATAAAAATGATTTTGGTTTTAATAAAACGTTTTAGAAACGTTAAAAAACACGAGTGAAACTCGTTCTTAAAGCATTGGCTGAAACGTTTTTCCTATGATAAATTAAAACTTTGACACATTTTAATAAGGTTATGTTTAAATGTTTTGGCGGAAAAAACCCTCCACACTTTCACGTTTTTGAAACGTTTTTTTTAAATGGTTTTTGACCAAAGGTCAAGCATTTTTCAACATTCAGAAAATGTTATTGTGCTAGCTGGGTAATTATCCTGATAAATAAACTATTATTTATGAAATGCTTATGGTCTATAGACGCAGTTTCGTAAAGCCCCCCCCCCAAAAAAAAAAAAAAATAAATAAATAAATAAATAAAATAAAATAAAAGTTGCTATAATAATATTACTAGGTCAAAACACCACTGATCAAAACAATGTTCGTACAAAGTATTTTGACCATAGTCTAAGCTAGCAAACCCGGCTAGCAAAGAAGCAAGTTAACAAACAAAAATGTAGTTGTACAAGAACCATTCTCAAAATCATACGTTTTGATACCTCAATCCCAACTAAAATGACAACAAGTTTTTTTTTTCCATTCTCAAACTGTTCTAAATTTCTTTTGGACATTTCTGCACTTCAGATCTTTATGTACAAAGATGATTCTACACGCCTAGCTGATTACCTGATGATATGGGGTGTAAAGAGTACTGATGAATGTGTCAATGTGAGGTCTACACACCCAGAATTTGAAATGGTGCCAGAACTGGAGACTACTTATGCCAGACAAGGACAGACTGTACCTCTTCATATCACTTCCAATGTACATGAACGAGAAATGAAGGGTAGGTCCATAGACTATAATGTGTCATTTATGAGTGTCAATGTGAGGTCTACACACCCAGAATTTGAAATGGTGCCAGAATTGGAGACTACTTACAAGGACAGACTGTACCTCTCAATATCACTTCCAATGTACATGAACGAGAAATGAAGGGTAGGTCCATAGAATAATGTGTCATTTATGAGTGTGTTAATGTGAGGTCTACTCATCCGGAATTTGAAATGGTGCGAGTCAGTCCAGTGTTCCTGCTAAGGTTGTATGGCGCACCATTGGTGCAGAAGCTGTGAAAATTGGCGCAACAGGTTACTGAAAATATGTAAAAAAGGATTTCCTGGGTTTATTTGGCCAATTTTAAGCCTCAACTCATGATTTTGGCGTAAGTATATCTTCAACTTGGTCAAAATTGCTCGAATTGACACAAGCTTAAAAACCCTTAGGGGCGGCTTCAAAACTCAACCGGCGGTTGTCTGCTGGGTCTGGGCAGTTAATTGTTTAACCTGTTGAACCGCCGGTTGGGTTTTGAAGCGACCCCTTGGCAGGAACACTGGTGCCAGAACTGGAGACTACTTACGCCAGAAAAGGACAGACTGTACCTAACATGAACGAGAAATGAAAGGTAGGTCCATAGACTACAATGTGTCATTTATGAGTGTCATATGAGGTCCACACACCCATAATTTGAAATGGTGCCAGTCAGTGTTCCTGCTAAGGTCATATGGTGCACCATTGGTGCAGGAGCTGAGAAAATTGGCGCAACAAGATTCTGAAAATATGTAAAAAGATCCTTTTCCTTTGGCCAATTTTCAGCCTCATCTCATGATTTTGGCGTAAGCATCTGTTCAACTTAGTCAAAATTGCCCAAATTGGCGCAAGCTTAAAAAACCTCAACGGGAACACTGGTGCCAGTACTGGAGACTACTGTACCTCGCAATATCAGTTCTAATGTACACGAACGAGGAATGAAAGGTAGGCTCATAAATTGTTTGCCTCAATGATGAGTGCAAGGCTGATCAATCCAGAATTTGAAATGTTATCAGAACATGATCTTCTTATGTCAGACAACATTTACCTCTTAACATTCTACCTAATTTACATGAACATAAAATGAAAGGTAGGTCCACTGGTTTGGTCAGTAATTATTAAGAGATTGTACCTCTTAATAATTACTGACAAAGTCCATGAATGTAAAATGAAAGGCATGTCCAGTGGCTTCAAATAATACTTATGAGTGTGCTAATGTGAGGTGTACCTATCCAGGATTTGAAATGGAACCAGTCCATGAGACAACTTTAATAGACAATGACAAGCTACCTTGAGTATCAAATCTGGTGAACATGAAGGTAGGTCCAGTGGCTTCAAATAACACTGATGGGTGCATCAATGCAAGGTGCACCATGCAGGATTTGAAATAGCAACATGAGACTACCAATGTCAGACAACAAGGACAGACTACAGTTCTTCTATTGCACATAATGTGAAATGAAAGGTAGGTCTATTGGCTGAAAGTAACAACACTGATGAATATGTCAATGTGAGGTCTATCCATCCAGGACTTGAAACAGCATCAGAATATGATCTACTTACGCCAGAACAGGACAGACTCTACCCCTTAACATTACTTCTAATGTATATAATTGTGAAATGAAAGTGACTAAGGCTGCAACTTGAAAATCAATGAGCAGAATCAACAGTCTTTCCCGGAACGTACAGCCGTAACATTTGTTTGTTACGGCCTTCCGTAACATTTACATACCCTGTCGCTGGCGACGTCCCATGATCGATCGATCAGGCACTATAATTATCTCAGCCCAATGTTACATTATCAAATGATACGGATGGACCGTAACATTGACGAATGTTACGGCTAGACCGTAACAATCGAATTGCCAATTTCTCCTATCTTCGGGAACTTCCTATTTTAAAATACAATCGAGTGCATGATTGAAAGGTACAGTATCAATCTTTTTAACAAATATTGCGTCTAATGTCGCATTTCGCGTCAATATGGTACTAAAAAATGCTAACATATGAATTCGGCAGAGAGTGTATTATGTTACGGTGAGCCGCAACAAACAAATGTTACGGCTATACGTTCCGGGATAGACTGATCAACTGAAATTCCTTTCAGCATGCATTTTTTTGTATACATCTTTGAAGTATATGACAACATGCGGTTTAAAAACAACATAGATTTCATCTTGAATTTTAACTTTCAATTTCATCCATTCCACTTTTAAATCTTTCAGGTATACTCCACACCACCGTCAAAGCTAAAGATGGCCTTGTCACAGTGACAGTTCCCGATGGTCTGCGAGTCTACCTGGACCACATGGGACAACACAGCGATATGGTCACTTATTTCTGTATGTCTGGACCAGCCTATGACGTCATTAAAGCTCTCAAAACTGCCAAATTCACCCCTCTGAAGAACTTTAAAGGATTCACTGAAGTGACTGTTGAATATGGAATGACCACGAGGAGTCTGCAACTAACGTATGGAATCCCTGCAGGTAAGGCCAAAAAAATGGTTGTGTTGCCCTTTTGGGGCAAAATTTTTCAAAGTTCGGATTCTTTTTCTTAACTTTTCCTGAAGGAGATTTCGCCCTTTAAAATCTCTAAAAACAATATAAGTCAAAGTCATATGACGACAAAACAAAATCATTTATTAGTTATTTCTGACAAGACAGCAAAGATTTGTTAATTCAACACAACTGAATTGAATGCATCTCTATTACAAAAGTTTATTTTTGAAATTTGTCATTTTGTTTTCTTTTTGAAATTCTCAAACATTGAAGGCTTCACCCTTACAGTACGTAGTTAGTTAGTATGATGGAAAAAAGTGTGAAATAATTATGTTGAACTGCTGATACAAAAATAATAAGTACCTCTTCTGTTGATTATGGCGGAGCTTTTTGTTTTTACATGAGGTCTGAAAGAAACAAGTACTCAAGAAACAAGTTGCTCATGGATATATTTCCCCAATCTAGTCAAGAAAACTAGTCAGGCAAAAAAGTTAGTCTTTTGCTTCCCAATATATTTCTACCCCTCCCATTTGCTATGCTGGTGTTCTAATAATCATAACAATAAAATAATATCTCCATGGGATGTAAACAGCATATAGACAAATGTTTCAATGAAGACAGCAGTGGTGAAAGACATAAGCACTAGTGGGAAAACCTATTTTCTGTAGTAAATATGTGACTTGCCATATGGAAAGGTACATACCTTAAGGGTCCCAAAATCAAAATTGATTTTGGTCTCATTTGAAAGCTGAGATTTAAAGTTTAAATTGAGACTTTGCTTTTGATTATTGGATGCTTGGTTGCGAAATCCAAATTAGTAAAAGGAATTTGGCTGATTCGGAAAACTATAGTTCTGAGAAAATCTAATTTAAAGTTTTTGTACTAGTACACTTGAATGAAGAAAGGATTTTTATCTGCATTTTTAACACATTATTGTTATATTTTGGATGTCGGAACTGGATTGATATGAAAGAATACACTTTAAAGATAACGTTTCTGATGAAATTAAAAATTCGACATTGGATGTGGTTTTTGACTATGCTCAGCTTCAATGGCCTGTATCACAAAACTTACTGCCAACATGTCGACCTTAAGGTACCTTTCGATATAGCGGGTTACATATGCCAGTCCATTTTCTGTAGTAAATAAAGTAAAATAATTTAAAAACACCAATCACCTTTATCTTATATGCAGATTCTCCAGTTCCAAAGCAGACCTTCTCAGCCAAAATAAAAGTAGTCAATGGAAATCGACCCTACTTTCCGGTTCTTAGTATGCCGGAAAAAGTCTGTGCCACTGAAGGTGACTCATTGTTATTAGACCAGATCCGTTTGGAAAGACGCTACACTGAAGATGAAACCATCTCCGTGTCTCTGTATTCTGAAAAAGGAAGTTTGTCAACCAGTGAAGCAGCTAATGCACTATGTAAGTAATGAGAAAGATTTGTGTTTATGATTGAAAAGAGAAGAGTGGTAAAGGGATGAAGTCATACAGGTGTGGTGCCAGGGTGTGTTGTTAGCAGGGACAATTGATATATGAGGCCCAAAAGGAACGCCCAATATTATAAAATGAAAACTATGAAGCTTCTTACAAAGAATATTTAAGAAACCCAATTTGATTGCAGTTAAAAACAAGTCCTGCAGCCCATTTGTATGAAGTTGCTGGGAACATAATTGAAAATGCCCACAACTTCCCATTTCCAAGTTTCATTCCAGGATTATGTGTGCGCCATATAAACCGGTGTGCGACCACATTACACACTGTTTCTGCAGCAGTGGTGCTGTGCTCAGCTACCAACTGCATAGACTTATATGATAAAACTACTGATGGAAAATTTGCTATAGAAAATTTATTATTTTGTCCAAGTGTGAATGAAAAGGACCTTCAGAAAGAAGATATTCACAGCTTGATATTAATGCAAACAAATCTGACATGGACAGAGTTTTTCATTCCCAAAATACAGTTTGAAATAGAGTAAATTCAAACTGTTTACCATACAAATTAATGCAGTAGTGGAGTGACCTTGGTTAACATTCCATTGGGTCTACTGAGTGTTGCTTTGTGTTATGGGAATTAGAGCTTAATTCACCCTCTGGGGTTCACACTTCCACCTCTCGCATCCCAATCCAATGTCGGACTATGGCAAGCCACTGAGTATGACCTACCATGGCAGCACTTTCATGTTCATATACATCCCCCGTCTATGATGTATTCGGACTTAAGCTAATTTCTTGATTTGACTTGTTGGATTTTATTGGACTGAGGCTGATTGGTGTTAATAATTCATCATATTGCAATTTTGCCTTTATAAAAAATTAAACCGAGTCTACAAGCAAAACAAATCTTTATTGGACAATATAAACCAAAATACATGGTAAGGGTTGCATTTACAAACAATGGGGCCCTGCACCCTGGAGTTTTGTTTACACTGTCCAATAATTTTTTGAGTGGCCGATAACATTTATTATACCTTATTACCTGCCATTACAGATGCTTGCCCGGCAGCTGACATGATCCAGTCATCTTGTGCTACTTCTGATGCTTGCGTGACTGATGAAAACTGTGGTCAAGGGCAACATTGTTGTGCAGTAGCTGGCTGTGGCAGACAGTGTATGGAGCCTGAAGAAGGTAATCTTGTCTGATATGTAAAACCAAAAGAAGTTTAATATCAGGAGTTTCCCATGCCTTGCTTCCAGTGGGATATTTTGTATAGGTTGTCAGGAATAGCTAATTGTGCTTTACAATTCATGACAACCTATACAAAATATCCCATTGAAAGCAAGGCATGATGTGAAGGTCTCGATATCTTAAATTAAACCATTGAACATTAATCAACTGATTGTTGTATTAATTCATGTATAACTATACTATAAAAATTCAGAAATATTTTGGTTTATATATAAAATGTTCTTTTTTGGGTGGTGGGAGGAGTCACTGAATAGATTCATCAGGATTTGCAGTAAACATTTCAATAAGAGGTTTTTTTTATGAAAATCCACTTTCTATTTTTAGTAGTAATGTTTTGCATCCTCACAGGATGCTTTCTCAAACTGTACTGGCAGCCGATGTTGGCCTTGCAGCTGTGTTGACACATTGATTTGTATGGATGGTTTGGCGTGGAGCACTGAAACGTTTTCTAATGAACAGATCATCAAATTATGCAATTGTTAGAATTAACCTTTGATATTTCTATTCTAGTTGGCGTGGTTATGTCTTATAACCCACGTAATCTAGTGATGCATGGCAACATCAGTGTCATCAATAAAGTGTTTGCTGATATGGATGTTTCTTACATGCCAAGACAGTGTCAGATGGAGGGACAAAATATCCAGGAGAGAAACGCTGGATGGGAGATGGACACTATAAGAATTAGTGTAAGTTACATTGTGTAAAACAAATCATCGTTTATTCTGTGATATGAAAACCTTAAGCGGGGAATCTGGAGGCGTGCAACTTCTTATATGAGTTGTTGAGAATGGGACACAGTGATCACTTTCAATATCATGCCCTGTGTTTCATTTGTTTCCAAGTCATGCAAAATACTCATTGCGCAAATGCGTTAGATCCCTGGTTTAACCTAGACATTTATCTATTCTCAGATTCAAGTATGACCTCAGAAACTATATGGGTAAAAGGGTGATTCCTTCAGATTTATCAAATGCCTCTGATTTTAGTGATGATTCTCATCGATATGGCACACAGTGTTTTTTTTTTTTTAATTTTTGAAATCACAAACAAGGCTTGGTACCAAATTTCTTCATCCCGGAAGTGGAAGTAATACTGGCAGCCCTGCTGAACTTATTTCAAGACTTACATAACAGTAGCATAAAAGCATGGTAAACAAGCTAGATATTACAATTGTTTGTAATAAATTAAAAAAAATGTTTGTTTTTTGAAGCAAAGGATCTTATGCTACACATGTACATGTTTATTTTCTTCCATTTTTGCTGCAGGTTATCCCGTCTCGTAATCCTGAGGGCGATTCTCTTATCAACATTCTTCAAGTGAATGTCACATGTAATCCTACAACACAGTTACCACAGGAGGAAGGTAAGAAAACCAGTTACTGATTTGTGATACATATTGTGTAATTTGGAACCTGTCACATATGGTGAAATCTACATGTCATTTATTTTATATAATTCTACAATGTAATGTCATTGGCAACCCATAACATATGAAATTATACCCAAAGTGGATAATTAACGCTAATAACTAAAATTAATTAGTTAATTTAGCCAGAGTAAAAATGGGTATGGATGTTATTGTAACAGTGGAGGTATGAACATGGTGCATCATATTTAGTCACAACTTTTCAATGATCCAATGAAATGTCATGATTTTGGTGTAATTTAAAAGAGAATTGATTATTATTTAAAACCAATTAAGAATAATACCCAAATAAAGGTATATATATATCAACTTTAATCACCTATCACCAGAATGGGGTTAGATATGGATGAGGTGAGTGAGATGTAACACAAATGGGCCCCAATTTGAAAAATATAACCATAAGCAAATTTTAGGGATTACTTTGATGAGACGAGTTTCAAATACTATATGTGAAATTCCCATCACAAGGTAGAACCGTACATAGATTGTATTCACTTATTTAGATACGCTTCAACCATGTCCTGTGAATTTTGAAATTACATAGTAAGTTGCAATCTCAGTGTGACAATTGATGACGAGTTAAACATGACTGAGTATGTTAACATTGCACCTTCTGTGACTACTTTTAAGAAACAATTAAAAACATTTTTATTCAATCAATGACTTTTTGCACAGACAATACAGCTCAGGATATTGCATCTTATTGAGTTAGAGGAATGACTTTTTACTATTGTGTCTATATTTGAAGAGCCTGATTCCAAAACCTCTTACGTCCATTTTTATGGAATTTGAGTTTGAACCTGAAACATATAGAACTTGACCGTACCTTCCAAGCAATGATAACGATTTGTTGCAAAACCGCCTGTAATGTGTTGAAAATGTCAATCAAAAATTGACTTTGTTTCCAAAACCTCTTACATCCAAAATAGTTTTGTAACAAATCCTCTTATGTCCATGCCTGTTGTTGTTATTGGACCATAACTAATGAATCGTTTTGGGGCACCACTTTCATTTCCCGCAACATTTGAATTAGACAAGTACTGCATGTAACTACATACTTGACAGCATGCATTGTGCTTTTATAATGTATCCAATACACTGGTCAATTAGTACCCCCTGATCTTGGCACACCGCATTTCGTCATCGTTGAGATAGCAGTAAAATACCCAGGTCGCATAACTAATGAATCGTTTGATTGGGGTGGGTGAAAACAGGGTAGGGGATGGGGAGGGTTCGTATATCAGCAAGATTTATAAGCGAAACGTACAAAGGAAAACTTACAAATTATGCTGAAACTGTTAAATTACATTGTTTTATAATCAAGTAAGGAAAGGAAACGTATGTATTGGGGTGTGGGGGAGGGGGTAACGGAGGAGGAGAGGGAGGGGGATGGATATGACATAGAACCGTTTGCCAAGTTATTTACAACCTATCATAAGCCTGTGAACATGCCGCAATTTGTGTGAACCACTCTGTTGCTATTGCATTTTGTGCATTTTCTGGACGGTTTTAGCTGAGCATACCTTTAAATGGTGGGGATGGGGTGAGTGGGCAGTGGAAATGGTGGGTTTTGGGCTTTGAAGGTGTTACTACATAGATGTGAATGTTTTAGTTAATAAATTACATCATTTTACACTGAAAATATGATCTTAATTTCTGAAATTGATTTATTTTGTTTGTTGTCCATTGATTAATTATTGAGTTTGGTGACAAAACCTCTTACATCCATTTTTTTGAAATATTGTAATTAGTTTAAAAAATAATTGTCATTAGTCTGATTTCTGTAAACATAATATGTGACCCGTCATATGGAAAGGTACCTTAATACCGGCATAGTAAATTACGAAATACAGGCCATTGAAGCTGAGCATAGTCAAAAATCACGTCAAAGGTCGAATTTCTAATTTCATCAGAAACGTTACTTTTGAAGTGTATTCTATCATATTAATCAGGTTCCAACATCCAAAACACAAGACAAATGTTTTAAAAACCGAGATAAAAATCCTTTCTCCATTCACGTTTAACCAGTACAGAAACTTTAAACTTGATTTTCTCAGAACTTTAGTTTTCGGAATCAGCCCGATACCTTTTACCAATTTGGATGTAACCTTGTAATCAAACATCCAATAACCAAAAGCAAGGTGTTATTTTAAAGCTGAAAATATAATCTTTCAGATGAGACCAATAAATCTATTTTAATTTTGCCGACCTTAAGGTACCTTTCGATATGACGGGTCACATATTGTAAACAAGTACATCATTATGCTTAATTTGCATGCAAACTTGATTCAAAATAACAACGTACAAATGTCATAATAAACTTTCCTTGTTTTCTCAGTTTAACAAAAATGGATGTAAGAGGTTTTGGAAACAAGCTCTTCATTTATTGGCTTCTGTATATATTTGTTGCCTTTGAACTTCTGCTGCAGTGTCATTCCTCTGACCGCTTTTAATATTGTTGGTATATTGTATAGATAGTATTTTTGTTGTAGTTTTAAGTTACTAGTAATTTGTTGTATTTTTATAATATGTTTTGATCAATTTCTGCACGTTATAATATTTCACTGTTTTTAACTTTTTGTAAAGCACCTCGAGGTCCCAGGACTAATGGCGCTATATAAAAGCCTGATTATTATTATTATTATTAATTAATAGAACTATAGAACTATTCAGTAAATTTTAGTTTTTATCATGCTGTGCATTTTTTCTATAGGCCAAACAAAAAAATTATTGGACAATGTAAACAAAAATCCCAGGTAAGGGTTGCATTCACAAACAATGTGGCCCTGCAATCTGGATTTTTGTTTACACTACACTGTCAAATTCTGTCGGACGCAGTTGTTGAATTTGGCGTACTCAGTCCTTGTTACTGGAGTGAAACTTACTGTGCAATGTCTATGGAGTGAACCAAAATTTCCACAATATTTTATGTTTCCGCTGATTTATATAATAATTACTCACAATAAAGATGAAAGACACATTTTTGAACAATATATCAAAGAAAGGGGTTGATACAAAAATTAATTTAGCTGAAAATGTACATTTTGTAGACTATTTCATTGACCTCCAATGCAATGTTTCACGCCAAGGAGTAACATGGAACAGCCTCAATTGACCAATCAGAGGACAGGATTCTAGTCTGTGACATCAGTGCGTCCAACAGAATAGTTGGCTTATAGATCATTAATTTATTATTTACCTTGACAGAAGTTCCTGAAAATCCACATCAAGAGTGTGTTGCTGTTTGGGGTCCTTGGAGTAGCTGTGCAATTGAGGATGGAGAAGCTTGTGGAATTGGCTTGCAAGAACGAGTCAGGCAGTGTCAAAGTCTGCATGTACAGACAAGACCATGCCTTAAATGCGGTAAGAATTAGTAACAAGGCCATAGAATTGCCAGATCAATTCTGGCATTCAGAACCCATATTCATGGAACACTGCTAACTCTAGTTGGCTGCTACTACCTGTCAAAATTTGCTGACTAGATACAGTTGCATTGGGTATCTCCTTGATATTTTACTGGAATAGAAAAGATGCCCTTGCAGTATACTAAGTAACTTTACCATGCTAGAGTGATATTGTAAAACCAGAGCAAAAATCAAGTAACACGTAAGTCTATACTATAGGTATAAAAATTGACTTTCAACAAAAAAGCTGAAAGGGTCAAAATTTTGCACCGAATAGCTTAAAAATATGCAGATTTAACAAGAAAAAGCTAAAAAGGTATACAATTCAAAAAATTTTAAAAAAAGCTGAAATCAACTGAAAAGCTGGTAATTTTCATGCCTGATACTATGATATAAAAACTTCATTGTTTTTCCTTACCATTAGGTTGTGAAGTCCAAAGTCGCACCATCAGTGACATCAATAGCCTGATGCACACCTGCACATCTCTTCGCACAATCTCCACATGTCCAGAATCTTGCAAGGTACAGAAGAGCCACTACGAGTTGGTCGATTTCAGCTGCACAGATGCTAGAGGTCAACAGGTCACTACTACAACTCGTAACATCCGAGTCCATGAGAGCTGCAGCTGTCGCAGTTGTAGCACCTACGGTGTGGACAGCTCGGGGCAACTAATGAAACGCTATGATGTGAATTTGTAAGCACAATATTGGCCACTTTGAACCAGAGACATCTTTAACTATAGACGTCTCTGCTTTGAACAGTACTTTATATGGATATCTTTAAATAATCAAAGTAATGTTTATAAAAATTTTCTTATATTTTATATTATTTTGTAATTTTATATCAATCTTGAGATGTTATATACCTGCTATAGCTTAATGTGATAAAAGTAACCTTTGGAAATTTTTGATTATAAGCAAGAAAATGTAAAGACTATCTAAAAAAAAGACTTTTACTCAATGCTCATTGCATACAGCGTATACATTGTACTGCATTTCACACAGTAGCATGTATTTGGTTGTTACCCTGATTTTTACATCAAGTTCTTGCTGCAGGGGATAATTGCCCCCGGGAATTGACCATTTGTATACGCACATTATGATCGTTTAGTAGTGATTGAAAGATAAATCTGCATGACCCGTTAGCTTCTTTTTCTTGCATATTTAGGATGTGGTATGCAGAACATTTATTTTTAGAAACAAAACTATTTCCCCTGAATAAAATGGTAGTATATAATCTATGATAACAAATTATAAATGTCAATCTTTGAGGCACCATGTTGCATTTAAATTTATGGTTAAAAAACCCTTCATACATTTATCTATCTATTTGTCTAGCACCAAGATATTTTCTCCCAAAATGACAATGGCCATAAATTTTATGTGAGCAGTAAGTGATTTAAATATACTGTCAATCCTATTTTACACATAAACAATTTCCTTGAATCATAGTATGCATTTGTAGTATTGTTCGAACTATATGAAATGAAATTGTTAGACAAATCCAGAGATTAATCACTTTCTTTAGCTTTCAATCTCTTGATCACAAGTCCACTGCTAATTAAATCAAAACTTCCTGTCAAAGAGACTACCTGGTCATCGTATTTGGATCGTCGCGGGAAAAACAGTAGTGGACAACACATGTGATCAAGACCTCTAATTAAGATGTCGAAAGCTACAGAAAGTGAGTTATCTCTGGATTTGTCTTACAAAATCATTTCATATAAACAGTTTTCCTTATTTTGTGATATTATAGTTCTATTATAAACAACTTCCTTATTTTGTGATATCATAGTTCTATTATATATACATAAAGCAATGACACCACATTAA
>JXSR01S039598.1:12790-24473 GCA_000969725.1 Ophiothrix spiculata | reverse complement strand
TGATTCCTATTTGAAATTAATACATCTGTAGAAATTTTTTGGGATCATTTATGTAGAATATCTAAGGGTATTACCAGCCCGTATTACTTTGGAAAACGTGCTATAAATAACACCAAATACTTAAGAGCATACTTTTGACGCAGATGGAATATATCTGTTTATTTTGAAGACAATCAACAGAAGATAAAGGGCTTACTGATTTTTGAACGCATTTATGTCAGCTATCATAATTGCATTTGGGTAAAAACCAAATCCCACACATGCACAATTGCTGCCTTTTTATTCTAATCTAACATGTCTGAACATAGCCAAACACACATACACCCAAAACACCCACATACATAGAAACCAGATTAGATACTGGTATCATCTTGTACATAGCATTAACATGATTAAAGCGCCAAGCGTTTGATTCTTTACTGATCTCGAAGATTGATTACTCTCACAATCATTGCAAGTGGCAAACGTGTTAGGTGTTTGTGGCAAACGTGTTAATGTTTGTTTGCGAATTTTCCGTTTTGCAAACAAAACGGAAAATTAGTAAATTGATTAATAGCTTTAAAGTGAACGGTTCACTGTTAGTAAAATGAGACCAAACCAAACAATGCCAAGCTGATATCATCAATATCTCTATTAGTATCTTTTTTTTTAGAATAGAAAAATTCACCCGGATAATTGTTATTTATTTGGTTCAAGAAAATTGAAAACAAACTGGATGAATTATGTATAAGTGTCTTTTGTAGCCCTCGTCCAACCAGCAGGAGAAGCTGCTGCAACAAGGCAACTGTTCAAAAGCATTAAGTAATCTCTTTTTTACATCATTGTCGGTCATTTTGATCAAAAAATGGAGTACCATCTAATGTGGCGGGGGTAGCGTAGGCCGCCAAAGTTTAGATGTAATGAGGTTTTTTTCCATCCCCTGAAAATTTATGTTATCATTAAAATATCTGCACGGAATAAAATTGATATTTACAGTATATAGGCGCTATTAGAATAGTTATTTTCTAAAGTTCATTTAGTGGTAACACAAACGATAGCAATTAACCAATTTATATTCAGACATTTGTTAGGTTCCTGGTCCAAAAAAATCAACAGGTAAGGACCAGGGCAATTATGAACTCTGAAGTAAGAGTTTGATTGTTTTTGATACCAACTCTTTAAAAAAAAAAAAAATTAGTACATTGATTGAATTTTATACTTGGTTTACCTTAAGCTATCACAAAGCAATACTTCTGGTTCATTATTCTTATTAAAGCTAAAAATATCCTCATAGACTTTATTGTGATCCATTTTGTTGACTTATTGTGTGCTTGACCTACATTTATATTATATTCTAGGGTATATTATAAATGATTTGTTTTAAATTTTATAGAGAAACGCCCGGAAAACAATAACACTGATTATGTATGGTTACGCAATACACCTGAAACTTTGCACACATAATATTGAGACTATATGCCATATTTCCTGCGAATATAAAATTATGCTATAAATATCTTTTAAGATTGTTAAAACAATCTGTAATCCTTTTCAAAAAGTCAAAAATGATGTCATCTGAAGGTTAAGAATCTTTCCATGTAATTATGTTGTTGTCCATATTTTAAGACTTTCCTCTCATTTTATCAGAGTATGCGTCAAATGATAAAAGTATTCAGTTAGATAAAACAAAATTTATAATAAATAAATCAACATTAGTGAAAGTAATAATTGTTTTTGAGTGAAATACAGTACTTGATGTCACTGACCCTTCTTAATTTAATTTAACAATGGACATTTTGGCCGAAATGCAAACGACTACCTTCTAAATCAATTCCATAACTGAAAGGTTATGTTGACGGGAAAAGATCAACGTAAGCTAGTTCCTTGAGGAGTATTAGAATTTCGACAGCATTTCCCATATAAATTGATTGATATTATTTTGCACATGGGTAAAAGGACACGAAAGATACAAAATACACTTAAAATGAGATTACAAAACAGCAGCCGACAGAGTTAGATAAGACATTGTGTGTCCTACAAGCTTGGACTATGTCAACAAGTACTGTTGAGTATTCAAATCAAAGAATGGTACACGATTGACCTTTCTACTTTTGATTATTATTTATAGTCATAACAAGCATCCATTTTTGAACATTGGTAACATTTTTTTTTAAATACAAACGTGATTTATGTTTCTTCTTTCTTTTAGGTAAAATAATTTAAGAAAAATATCAATTACATTGGCCGAAATAAAAAAAAAATATATTTTGTCCTGACTTATAAAATGTCGATCGTCGGCTTGTAATGATTCCTCTTCACTTACAGCTTAGGCAGGTGCAAGATTGTGCTTTTATCCAAAATCGTCCCATTGAATTCATCCCAATGTTCTATTCATTTTTTCAAGCGCAATTCTACCAATAAATACAATACTATAACTTGATGTCACACCTACGTCTACATTTATACCATTTCTAACACATTTTTTTCTTTCCATCCTTTCCTTGTAGTCCACTTACTAACAATTCACTGTATATTAGAACTAAGACATAACTGACATATTGCTATTTTTGACAGTATTGTTGTTTACAAAGTTATGACATCAAATAAAGAGAGATGTCAATGACAAAGATGTTCCGGTTACGTGTTGTTGTATTTCTATAATGAGACCCGTCGATTTTTATCCTGATGGATGCGAGATAATCATACAGGCGGCATTTTGCGCCCTCGAGTTAATTGCACTCGTCAATATTACTTACGTAGCGAACGGTAATCCACGTTTAGTACAAAGCAAAGTTTATGCACTTGTTATTAAAGGTATTTTTTGATTTCTGCCTTGCACCAGGAACATTTCTGATAATCATATTTTAAAAATTGTATTTTGTCTTCTTCTTCTTCTTCTGCCTCTTTTTTTTTTGGGGTGGGGGGGGGGGGGGGGGGGGGCTATGGTAAGTGTACAGATAGTATCAGTTTGTTTCCTTTATAGCTGTCACGTGTATAAAAAAAATATCACTTTTCCTCTTGCTCAATTCCGGGTACAGGTGTGAAGCTTTAATGATATAGCTTTTCACCCTGTACCGGCTAGCACGAATTCATACACTGCGTGAATAAAATTTTCTTTATTCTTTTTAAGATCGTCATGCTTGTTTATTTCTATTTAGAATTGTTGACAAGAAAATATTACAAATACAGGGTGTCCCAGAAAAAAACCCTTACAATCTTTGCGTGTAATTTTCTTGTGTTTAACGTATAGTTAGAACGTATGTAAAGATTGCATTTTATAGCCCTTGAAATGAACTTTAAGATACCGTTAATTTCACTTCAATCGATTGTGAACAACAAAAGTTATGCTTTGTAAAATATTTGGATGTAAAAGTTTATGGTCAAATTTCAAGTTCCCCCTGAAAGAAGCTCTGTAGAGTATTGTCATTGATCTGCTTTCTCAACCCTAACAATGTTAACTAATTTTTTATGTGCATGCTCTCTTTTATCTGTGCTGAAAAAGTGAACATATTTAATGCAAAAATAAGACAGATGTGATAATTTTTCCAAGGTGACCCATTTTTATTCCATTCAAAAACACGCCTACATTATGACCAATAATCATGAAATTGGACCAGACAAAAATCCACCTAAATATTTGACAAAACATAACTTTAGTTGTACACTACCGATTTAAATGAAACAAACAGTATCTAAAAGATCAATTCATTGGCTATAAAATGCAAGCTTTACATACTTTCTGACTCTCCGTTAAACCCAAGAAAATTACACGCAGAGATTGTAAGGTTTTTTCTGGGACACCCTGTATAGAAGAAGAAAAATATGAACACAAAAACAATTGATACATAGCAGAACTTGATGAAACAACACTCACAGATGAGGATCAACGTGTTTAATAGCTGGTCAAATTGTCAAGATATGAAAAGTAATTAAAACATTCAAAATAAATAAAGGAAAAAAGAAAATCGAATAAACGAGAAAAACTAAGAGTGTAACTTTAGAACAGTCTTTCACATCTCTAACCATGTACTAAGACGGTAAACACCATGTTTTCTGAAACATATACGTGTATACATTTGCTAAAGGGAAAACAGTAGAGATCTACTGAATCAGTCAAGAAATAAGTCATGATAGTAAGTTTTCTAAAGAAAACAACCACAAATATAAAAAAAAAGCAAGTACAAATACCAAGTATCAAAATTAATATTCTAAAACAAAACAATATGTTTTAAAACGGTGCCTAATAATGTTCAAGTCCAAGTGCATTCGAATATAATAAGTGTCCGTGTACTTTGACAAATTAATGAAATAAATAAAGGCACGTAATACACGATTTTAAATAGCAGGAAATACCATTTTCATGGACAACTAAACTAATCAAGTGATATAAATAAAGAGAGTTTAATATAGTTTATATAAATTTGACAAATAAATTTCAAAAAACTGCGTATGATAGCTATATTTTTGAATTGATGAATTGCCTCAACGGTTTTAATATTAAATATGTCCACTCTTATCAGAATGATGATGCGATTAATCATCCATATTTAACTTATTGTAAATTTTAGAATTGTAGAATGAAATAAAGAAGCGTAAGTCTGTTGCATAACAAAAAAATACTGATAAATCAATAATGATTATTAAGTATACTGCAAATGGTATCTAGGGGAAAACATAGCAAGTTTTGAAACTGGAGTATATATTTAGCCATAACGCTACGTCTCTCCGCAAGGTATTTGCAAATGCTTATTACTGTGCAAGACAACAATTTACAAGTCACGCAACATTCAGTTCTGTCTTTGTGTCTTAGATTATTTGTTAATACGAGAATATCTCATTTGTTGGCAAATTTAATTAAGATATGACGTTTACAAGAATTTACAGAATATTATGGTTAACAAATACCGCAAAAGGTTACTGAAATTGTTCTATTGTTCCTTCCTTATAAAGGTATTCTAATATGATCAGATCCAGTGAAACTAACTGATTAATCAATGCATCTTTTAAATTAAACATGACAGTACTTTTGTTGATTAGTGTGTTTATTTCAGAAATTTGTAATAAAATAAAATATTTTCTGTAAATTTAGATTTTTTCAACATAACAAAAAAAAAAAGCGTTACCAAAGCTAGCTGAATAATATCTGCCATATTGAGAGCAGGAACTACTTTGCCTAAATGGTATTACGAGTCTATTTTGTTTTTAAAATGTTACCGACTGGTTCTAATGTGAATTTAGTATTATTATTACTCGAAAAGTGATCGTTCCATGTTTTGAAAACTGTTTTGAAAAAGTAGTCATTGTTAACTGCTTTAGCAAATCTTTTGATATCGATCCCTGTTGTTGACATTGCAAATAAAATGTAGCAAACTTATGTCTCATATGTATAATTTTTCCAAAATGATTTTTCTCATTGGAATATTGAACTTTTAATATTTATTTGTAATACTTTATGTATTATTGATCTACGTAATAGAAGTTAAAAAGAAAAAAAAACAAGAAGAAATTATTATGAAGGCATAGTTGGAAAATCTAAATGAACCGTGTATTGTATTTTTCAATATGTTAATTACGTATGTTAGTTACGTTGACTGTTTTTTATATATTTTAATATAAAATAATTAATTTAGGAATATGGTGCTACAACAGGAATACCTGTTTCCTAACTGAACGTTTATCATGTCATTAAGTGATAAACTGATAAATAAATAAAAGCAAACAAACTTAGTATGGTAAATTGAAACTTGAAAGGGATTACAGGCAACCGTACATACTTTTATACTGAAATGAACTACTTAGACGTAAATAAAAAACACAATAAACTATATTTTCAAAACCTTTGTCGTAACCAATTCCTTCAACTGTTTTGTAAGGACAAATTAACTTCACATAACCACGGTGTCACATATGCAGTTGCAGTGATGTAGCAAAAACGTCTCAGTGACATTTTAAAATGATATACAGCTCTTATAGATTGTCGAACTTTGAAAAAATCTTTAAACAATCTATTCCATGGTTTTTCTTTCACCTACTTCATTATACCTGGTTAATATCTTGCGTTGTATACTCTTAAAATACTCGTATGACATCACATTGATATTAAAATTTGACTTCTTTTCTTTATACGCTGTCCATTGGCCAAACATTTCAGTCTGCTTAAACGAATTTATTTCTAAAGCTTTAAGACTTGAAACACTTTTATTTTAATGGTCTATGCTTTTTGAAACGCTGTAAGACTTGAAGCACTTAAAATAGTTTATGCTTAAACAATTGACTTGAAACATTTAGCGCACCATCATATTACATTGTCATACTACGAGGAGTGGGATTACTAACGGCATATATAATATGACACCACTGTACTTTCAGTTTTTAAGACCATATAGTTGTTTCAGTGAGCTATTTTACTATAATTATTGTCGATAAATATAATTTTTATAATGATAACATGCAAATGAGAGCTTTAAAAAGGTAATAATGTTGATATTTGTTGTTAAACTATTGTAAGTTAGATGTATTACCTTATCTCTCAGTCATTTATCAAGAGGAAAAAGCATTGAACAGTGTTCTTATGTTAACCTTGAATATTATCAGAGTTACAGGTCTTAATAAATAAACCCTAGCATACGGTAATAAAGAATATATGATATTGATTATTAAGTATTTCATTTACACGGTATTTGGACTGATGTACAACATTTCGTACTCTTTTGGACTTTGAGCCGAGTTACTTTCACAGAAAATGATTAGAGAAAAGATTTGATATAATTAACCATACCGTTTCCAATGCGGAGAATCTAAAGATACGAAAGACGGGTTTTGGATTTTTTTGTGTGATTAGGTCAAGTGACCTGAATAAGTTTATTATATACATAACTCTAAGTAATCCAAATGACGGTGATGATAATCAACATGATTTTTATTGATATTAGCAAACAAAACCTTCAAAACATTTTTAATTTCTCAAGGTTTTAAATTAATTCTGATTTTTGAGCAACAAAACTGTTTTTAACGCGTAGTCCTCTCACTTTGAAGGGGCTTTAAGTGACCAACACAACCTAATTCTTGACATCTGAAGGGACGTGAAATAAACTCAAAACCCCTTTGAGTAATCCTAACCAATCCTTTTTAGATGTTCAGCACTTTAAACGAGAAATATATCTAAAAAAGAAAGAGCTAAAAAGCTTTTCAAACAATTATCGTTGACTTAGCATGGCTTACTCTATCAGGCAGAATTCCGTATAGGTATTTGACAACTAATATGATTTCGGAAAAGATCGTCAACGTGTTTCTTTTCCTTAAATGATAAAGCGGTGTCATTTGAAGTATCATTATCATTATTAACTATTAGTATATGCCTTACCTGAAGTCGTCGACGCGTGTTGCCGCAATTTTTTTCTCCCCGGATTAACTTTGCACAACTTGGGTTATGAATATCTCTTGATATCCAATTGATCGAATAAAAGTTGAAGGTTTACTCCTTATGTCGCGGGTAATGAGCTTATCACACTATTGCGATTTTCGTCACAAACTGTGTCATACTCTTAGACGAAACTGGACAGACGACCAATTTTCAAACGCTGGGCGATTCCACTTCATTTTTATGAAGGTATATCAGATTTGAATTTATAATGTTTTTATTTATGGGGTTTGAGTAATTGTGCACATTATAAAATATTGACAAAATGGGCGTGAATATTTACATTTTATAGTGATAAACCCTTTGTCAGTTGCTTCTTATTTATCTTTTATTAAGATAATATTGGAGGTTCAAATCTTAGTTTGGTTTAAAGTAAAAGCTGTCTCTATTCTAAAACACCCAAACAAAATAGCAGGAACTGTTTCCAGAGACGATCAGCCATTATGCCAAAAAAAAAAACAAGTTTGTTTCTGGTAACATGCTTGAAAAAGTAAATGCGGTATGCGGCTTTTTATTTTTTATTTTTCGAAAATGTAATGCGATATGTGGTTTTCCTTTTTTTTAATCTTTTTTTACAAAAAATGTAGGATTCCCAGGGAGAAAAACACATTAAAACAATGCTCTTGGTTTTTTATATTATTTATTAATATCATTAATATCCATAAAGGCTTTATATATAACTGTAGCCTATGTTATTGTAATAGGTATTGAGTATCCATGTAATCTTACCTAAATATAAGTATTTTCCTGTATCTCCAGACATATGAACAATTAATTGCCGACTATAATTGAAAGGCTGAGAGTACCTGAATTGGTGTTCGTTTGTTTTTACGCAAGTCTCCAGTAAGCTTTTTACAGAATTTGGTGGGGGTTTTTAAATTATTATTTTTTGATGCGAAATATAAAAAAAAAAAAATATACGGGAAATATGTAACTAAACAGAAACGCGCGCGTGTTACCAGAAACAAACTTGTTTTTTATTAGGCCTATAACATCTCACATTACTGATGACGCTACAGACGCTAAGTTTTATTCTTCATTTCGTGTAATCTAGATACTGGTATCGTCTTGTGCATATTTTTGGGACACTTTATTGATGTGTATACATGTTTTCATTAATTACCTATGTTTCCGATAAGAAATATGAAAACAACACGGAAGATTAGTAAAGTAATCAATGGCTTCAAACTTAACGGCTTACTTTTAGAGTCCATTGAAGTAAACGTTTGAATCTGTCTATTTTAGGTAGCATTAGTATCTGTAGTCTGTTTGTTTAAGTATAACTACCATGTAATGCTCTTTCTCTGCGGGATACAGCTATATATATTATCTTTAAAAAGTAGGCAGTTTCTTAAACTTAAATTAAACCAACTCGCCTATTTGAAATTCATATGGCTTCCACAAAACGTTCAAACCTCATGGAGGAACTGAAGGCGTCTTAAGTAAAAATATGAAATTTTTATAGTGCTAACTTCTAGATATTCTTTGCAACTTCAGTAGCCATAATATATTTTGTCAAATGCAAAAATGGGTCTTTTATATTTGTACTAAATACTTTATTATTGCTTTCCTAACACAAGACTCCTTCTCTTCGTTTTGGCCATGTACTAAATGAAATGCACAAGTAGTGGTTTTTATATCATTACATGTCTGATAAGTTTCATTCATTAATCCTGCTGGCATTGAGCGAGTACTTCTGAATAAAGCGAATTTTATAATGAACACTATCGTAATCTTGATTTAACTCGACCCACATAAAACATTCATCCGCAGACCTAGTTAATGCCAAGATATTCAAACCAAGGTGCGATTGAGAATTATTGGTGCTGAGATTCTGCAATGTTGGTACATCAAGACTTAAGATAAATCGTTTCATTTGCATAATTTTTGCTATGTGTATAAGAATTGTACTCTTCAAATCTCAAAATGAAATTCTCAGAAGTAATCCTACTTACTTATTTGAAAATTGGCGTTTGCGTAAGTATAAGAGCATTACACATTTCCTGTACGATTGACTTAAAAAGTCGATTATCCAGTCGAGTTGAGATAATATTAGATAAACAGGCCCTTAAAATCTCGGAGTAAACGTTTCAAACTTTTATAACGTTTGAAATCACCAGCCTCTTATGATAAACAATTCAGGTTTTTAGTGGTAACGATAAGAATAAACCTGAATGATCATAAAGAAAGAAATTCTGTAGAGCAGAAATATGCAGCCTACGTTATTGAATTTGAGTGTGATGTAATAGTAAAACTGACACTATGGGAGAGGTATTGACAAGGATTCAATTCAGTTCAATACCTGAATAATTTGTGATGAAAAATGCGTTCGAAGGCAAAATTGTTATGCTTTTCCTGTATAAATGCTTTATATTCTATGGCAAAAATCTACCAGCATGTTTGCATATTATATTAAACACGTTTCTTACTCTTGTTACCAAAATATCCTTGTAACAAATACTCTTGCATGTGTTGTTCATCAGAAATTATTGAATGTTTTATGCTTCAATCTGGTTTTCACATTCAGTTTGAGTCTGTATACCATGCTAAAGCACAAAGATCAAATTGAAATCAATTGTATGACTCAAATCTAGGTTTTACTCTTTTTCCTTGGTTAGTAGTTGTAAAGATATCGCAAACGTAATATAAGGTCGGATCGAAATTTCTTTAAAAATTGTCCTTTTTCGTAGAAATCAAACGCACACATATTTATGAAGCAAAAAAATATCGAAAATAATGGCTATTTGACTAATGACTCAAACCGGTCATATAGTTATATTTATAATGTTAATGCCATATTGAAAACCAAGTATGTTATTTAAAAATGTAAATTAACCAAATATGCTTGAGACTTGTTTTTAGATATCTGTGATCAGGAATTGGATCAAACAAGACTTAACTAACCTATTTGTGGCTGAGATAAACTAAGAAGTATTAAGAGATCTTTGATTCAATATTACACAATCTTCATTAGCTAATGAGGCCCACATGTTAACTAATCTTATTGCGTGGTTTATATGGCTTAGCCTTTTAATAATTTCGGTATACACGTACTTTCGGCTGTTAACAGAAGTGAAGTTGCAAGTATAATACTATAATTACTGTAGAGTTTAAGCTTTAACGGAGGATATAGCCAGTTATTTCAAAAGACTATTCAGTAGGGTTAATGTCGCTAGTTATAGCAATACAAATATAGCATCAACAACTTTTGCCTCGGACAATCACATACAAAGCACGTTACCCAACTGGTTTATTCAAGGTGTCAGTGCGTATGTGTACGGAATTCTAAGTCTTGTTCAAGAATTGGATCAGACATTTGTTATTGGTCTTGACATTTCAGAAAACTCAAAAGATTACAAACAGGGCAGAGCCAATGAATTTGATTGTTTAATCTTTCTCGTGCTACTTAGTATATCAAATCATTGGCCCCCATTTACAAAATTGATTGATTGTGAAATTGAGCTGGCATTAAACTATCGCAAAGCATTAATCCTTGTTCAAACTGTTAAAAGCCAAACATCTCCAAAATGTCCTTACAGATTTTGTCGAGTTATCCTTATTGTATAATTAATGAGTGATTGACCTGAAGTTATATTAAACATCCATTGTTTTGAATTCTGGGTAAAACAATTGTGACAGTGCTACCCTATACCATTTGCGCCAGTCAATGTCAAGTCGTCAACCTGTTGGCTTCAATTGTCAAATTTGATGACGTTGGTGGTACTTTTAAGGTAACAAAGTCTTCATTAATTATAACTTGCTATCTATATTAAAATAATCGAGTGTATTATTCAGTTTTTTTGTTCAGGAAAAGGTAATGTTCATGATTTTCTACCTTTCTGTTACTTGACCCATTTATCAGCTATTAGCAACAATGACCACTGAGGTATGGAGGTAAATTGTTTAGATAATTTGTTCCCTCGTTGTAGGAATCGAGCCTGAGCAGAACAGGTCGGAAAACATCATTACATTCTGAACTTAATTAAGAGGATAAGTGTTGAGACTTTTAACATTTCAGCAATAAATCCAAACTAATACATCCAATAAAAAAAAAAAAAAAAGGTTGGGGGAAGGAAAGAAAACAAAAGATAAAAAAAGAAAAAGAAACAGATTATTTCCTTAAATAACAAGTGCATAAACTTTGCTTTGCACTAAACGTTGATTTCCGCTCGCTACGTAAGTAATATTGACGAGTGCAATTAACTCGAGGGCGCAAAATGCCGCCAGTATGATTATCTCGCATTCATCAGGATAAAATTGGACAGGTCTCATTATAGAAATACA
>JXSR01S039596.1:1704-23975 GCA_000969725.1 Ophiothrix spiculata | reverse complement strand
ACTTAAACGCTATTTCCGTCAATGAATCTGAAATCCATTTTTATATATACATCTTTTAGTCACTCTTTAAACAGACATACATGACGTTTGATCATCATGATCATACGTGTTTATGAACCGCTATTTTTTAGGATATAATGTTTGAAACACAGGAAATAACTTGAAATAATTGTGAAAGATCAGAAATATTCATGAAAATTTTCTGCTCAATTTGCTTTGAGTGTTTTTAGCAGTGCTGATTCGATGGTAGAATAGGGGGAAATATACATTTTGGAATGGTCTTGGTGTATATTTGGAATACAGACATCTTTCTGACCATAATACCATCTTAAAAATCTATTATCATCACACAAGCAATAATTTTACTGGCTTTATGGCGGTGTTTGAAGTTTGAAGATTATCTGCCAAATGGTGTTTCAAAATATCAAGTGGTTTCAAATGGTGAGACAAATACCGGATTCGTATTATTTGCTGCCTGCAACCAAAATTAACATTTATTAAACAGAAAAAAGATCAAAAATGCATTTTTATAACTTTATGAAGAACAACTTGTATTCGGTACTGCTGTTAGCAGGACTTATGGATGTCATGCACGGAGCCCCATCATGGTCATCATTAGAGGAACAAGCTATTGTCATATTTAATGGGACAGACGTCAATGAAGATGCAGTGGACTCGGCGGATACTCCAAGGCGGAAGGACAATCCTGAATGCGTTCCAGATTCCAGTCAGGTAAAGTGGGTAAATTCTGCATGCCTAAATTCTGAAGATTGAAAAAGTCAATCGTGCTTGGAGTGACTCTTCGGGTCAATCGAAAAGATTGACAATTCAATCTACCAAGAGCGAAAATCACTCTTTTTCAGTCATACAAATAAAATTTCAAACTTAAAAGAGTGAATTTGCTGTCTGCAAAGGGTGACATTTCAATCTTTTTGGAGTGAAATTTTCAATCTTTTCACCGATTCTTCCCTCAGCACAATCCCTCTCGATTGAATTATATAGGTGTATGTAAATTTACATTGACTTATATAATTCAATCGAGAGGGATTGTGCTGAGGGAAGAATCGGTGAAAAGATTGAAAATTTCACTCCAAAAAGATTGAAATGTCGCCCTTTGCAGACAGCAAATTCACTCTTTTAAGTTTGAAATTTTATTTGTACGACTGAAAAAGAGTGATTTTCGCTCTTGGTAGATTAAATTGTCAATCTTTTCGATTGACCCGAAGAGTCACTCCAAGCACGATTGACTTTTTCAATCTTCAGAATTTAGAGAGTGCACAAAGTAAAAATGCAGTATGGGTATTAAGATATATTGCAAGTTACTTCCTTTTCCCTTGGAAAAATCTTGCACAAATGAGCAGACGATCAATTATCTTCCATAATTAAAGGCAGTATCTATTATATCAAACATGTGTAAATACTACTTTTTTGCATGGGGATGAATTAAAGTGAAATGTCATGTTTAATTAATGGAAGTATCTGCTATGTTTTATAATGGCACATATTGCGTTTTTACTTTGTAGGGCATAAGTTATCACATGTACTAGTATAACATGTTGGCCTATATTAAAACTCAAATTTCCCCGAAATGTTTTTTTTTTTTCAAATCAAACAAACATTTGGAAAAAAATCTTCTTCTCTTGAATTTAGAATTTTAGAACAATTACGGAGCTCCGATGTGAAGTTGCGCGCAAGGTTTAAGAATCGCAAAAATGACAGAATTTGCCATTTATTACAAACCTTATTCAGCGTTTTAAGTGCAAGAGCATTAAGATCCGCGTCTTCATGTGGCTTGGTTGTGAATAGCAAAACATTAACAAAGACCTATGGAGATAGATCTTATATATCTGCCGCTGCAAATTTATGGAATGACCTTCCTATCACCATCCGTCAAGCTCCGTCTGTTAGTGTCTTTAAGTCACATCTGAAAACGCATCTGTTAAAGAAGTGTTATCTGTGATTTTGTGATTTTAACCATTTCTGCAATTATGATTGTTTTTACCCAGTATGTATGTTTTGACTTCATGCTGGTAACCTCTCCCCTTAGTCCCAGGGTAAAATGAGCTTCTTGTGCAATATCTTTATGCTATTCACATTATTCATCGTCCGTGATATATATTTTTAATTTTACTGGCTGAGGGTAATGTGCTAGTAACCTCTCACGTCGAGTAACATATCAAGCCCCACATGAAAACGCATAACAAAAGGACATTCTTTATATCACACATCCAAAAGACTGGTCACACTTTACAACAAAACAGTATATGAACCTCCATAGTTTGTATAACAAACATGAATTTTAATTCCAGTGGTACTATCATGTTACTGCACAATAGGATATTATCAGAGTAGTAAATGATTAACAAAAACTCCAATCTTTTGGAAAAAATCAGTACAAATGCCTTCAATTAGCTGAAAAATGCAAAATTAGCCCGGGGGGGGGGGGGAACTGGGTATTTTGACCGGGTAACCACCCGCGTTACCAAAAAAGCGAGACCTGGACAGGTCTCGAGACTTGCAATATAGGGTATCAAAATCGATCTGGTACTCTGAAGATCTCACATAGGGTATCAAATTTGACCTTTCAGTTTCTGTTAAGGTATCAGACTATAACGAAATGGTTGAAATAATGATAATGGTGCCTTATTAAATCATGTAAATTGCTTTAAATACCTAGACACACTCTATAAGAGTGTTCAAATGGTGTACAGTTACATTTTATCTATGATTTCTTGTAATAATTATTTCGTCAAGGTCTCAGATAGGGTATTCATTTGAATAGGCAGGTCCCGGATAGGGTATCCATTCGAACAGATAAGGTAGATTTATGGTCTCAGATAGGGTATCATTTCATCCATTTTTGCCAATTTTTGGTCTCACATAGGGTCACCTTTGGAACCTGCGGAACTCGGGTGGTTACCCGGAAACCAATATCAGTTACCCCCCTGGGAAAATTAGTTAAGATTACATCTCAAAAATAATAAAAAAATACTAAGAACTAAATATAAATACACGTAAAGGGCAAATTCGGTTGAATTTTGCATAAAAAAGTACGTGTTTCACTTGAAGCACCAATTCGTAGCTCAAACTCGGATTTGAATGGAGATAAGCATAATTTTTTGAAAGAAAAAATTTAACTTTTCGTAATTATTAAAAAACTAAACAAAAAAGAAATGTTATTTTAATGGTTAGAACTTGCACTATCACTTTAGTCCTATCGAAATTGAATTTTGCCTGATCCCTAACGCTCAGACCCAGGAAGGAAGGGGCCTGAGGCCTCGTGATCATGGCATTTCCGAGGCATCGTGATCATGGCATTTCCGAGCGAGGCCAAAACATTTTCTTGAACTGGTCATTTGTACAAAATTTCAATGTGATAGTAATTTGTACAATGATACGTATTACACGATACGATGATATTGTCATACGTAAATATGCTTATGGCGCTTTTAAAGAAGAAGAAAAATAAGAAAAAACAAAAACAACAAATGATAAAAAATATTAAATGCTAATTATAATCCTATCCACAGATTTCTTAGTAGTATGTAAAATATACAGGATGTCCCAGAAAATACCTTACAATCTTTGCGTGTAATTTTCTTGGGTTTTAACAGATAGTCAGAAAGTATGTAAAGGTTGTATTTTATAGCACATGAGTTGAACTTTAGGTACCGTTTGTTTCACATCAATCGGAAGTGTACAACAAAAGTTATGTTTTATCAAATATTTGGGTGGATTTTTGTCTGGTCCAATTTCATGATTATTGGCCGTAAAATAGGGGTGTTTCTGAATGGAATAAAAATGGGTCACCTTTGAAAAATCATCATATCTCTCTTATTTTTACATCAAATTTGTTCATTTTTTCAGCATAAATAAAAGAAAGCATGCATATAGTAAATTAGTGAGCATTGTCACGGTTGAGGGAGCAGATCAATGTAAACACTCAATAGAACATCATTCAAGGGGAACTTCAAAATCGTGAAATCGGACCAGAAAATTTTACAGGCAAATATTTGACAAAGCATATAACTTTAGTTGTACACTACCGGTTAAACTGAAACAAACAGAATCTGAAAGATCAATTTATGGGCTATACAATGCACTCTTTACATATTTTCTGGCTATCCGTTAAATCCATAAAAACTACACCCAAAGATTGTATGTTTTTTTCTAGGCCTGCCAGATTGAAGTTAAAGATGATCACATCGTTAACGGATATCAAGAATATGGTCTGTGACTTTCTTATTGGTGATATGAGCAAGAGCGCATGTGCCCCTTCGAAAAAGTCTATAATCATCATTGATCATGGTGGTAAAAGCTGAAACAAAAATGCCAAGAGCATATATATCCAAAAAATTAAACCACAAACCATGGATATTATAGGCCTATGTTTGTCCATGCAGAAAGAATGAACGTCTAATAAAAAGTGTCCAGTCCCTTAAATAGTGTCACACGGTAATTTGCCAAGATATGCCTTGCCAATAATGCGGCATGTCAACCAATTCGGCAGAACGTGCCGTATCGTTATCATAGAAGCACTATCTGGGATTATAGGGAATACTTTATTAGCAAAGATAGATTGCAATGATGTAACGCTGTAAAAGAGACATATTTTCTTCAAATTACTGCAAACATGGTGTTTTCAGACGTTCTGATATCTTTTAAAGTTGTCCTGCTAAGTTTTCTTAGCTTAGAATTTGTGTGCAGTGGACGAGTTGGATTTCCGAAACATCAAAACGGAGGTCTGTTAATTTGCGGACAGGAGGGTCAGGTAGGGTTATTATTAGACGCTCTTTTTGGCATATAAATACTTAAATAGGCTGAATGTATCTTTTGTGTGTGTTCAAAGTTTCACCCTTTCAAATTCAAAGAGGGTTTAGCTTCTAAAGATTTCAAACACTCAGAAAGATGAAGGGACTATATAGCCTAGATTCCGCTTAGAATTAAAGACTTATGGAAATACTTTAAATAAAGCTTAAAAGTGTAGTACAATCAAAAAAGTACAACAATTTACACAGAAATGGCTCAAATTGCAATTTTCTCCAATATTCCTTAAAATCATGGAAAACTACTGGTAGGTTATGCTACTATAAACAAGATCTATTGATTCACGTTAAAAATTTGTAGGTAAAAAATTAGTTGGAAGAATCTAGGCCGGTTCCTTTAATTGGACCTATTTGCCGGCAGGGGCGTAACCAGCTTTGACCGTCCGGGGGGGCAAGACTCAAGAGCCTTCCCGATTTTTGTACTGGCTTGGGAAAAAAAATTAACGCGCGCGTAGCGCGCGCAAAAATATATGGACAAATTTGTTTATTTTAGCTAAAAAACGCCTATTTTTGGATGAAATAATGGTTTCTTTCTTTTTTCTTTTCTCTTTTCCCTTTTCTCTTCCTTCTTTTTCTTTCTTTTTCTCTTTTCCTTCGCCTTTTCCCTCTTCTTTGCCCTTTCTCTTCTTCTTCCTCCCTCTCTTCCCTTCCCATTTTTTTGCTCTCCTTCCCGATTTTTTTGGGTCCGGGGGGGGCAAGCTGCCCCCCCCCCCCGGACACCCCCTGGTTACGCCCCTGTTTGCCGGACTTTTAGTAGGCCTACAAAGTGACTATTATATGCTATAACAGTTAAGGGGGAATATGGGTTTGGAAGGGATAAAAAATGCAAATTGAAATTTAGGACAAATTATCTTTCTTTTGCTCTTTGTTTGACAACAATCAGAGCTTCCGTTCAAAAGTTGTCGAAAATGTAACTTCGCAAGCGAAATTTGTTGTTTTATTTCTTATGCATTTATTGGTTTTTAAGCTGCGATATTTAACTTTGTCGGCTTTAAAATTCTATATCTCGAAAACTAACTTTGCTAAAGTTTTTACTAAAAATAATGTTTTGCCTAATTTGCTTTTTATCCCATAGGGTAAATCGTTTTCGAGAAACCTTGCGCGCAGCGATGACATCGTCTTTTTCGATATCGGCAATTTAGTCTAAACATTTTAAAAACAATGTTTTGCTCTTATTAAATATTAAACTATTATTAGAGATTAAATTTTCACTAACAATTTTGACTTAGAGATCAACCACACTGTTATACTGTTGGGCAATTTTTTAGCGTTGGTTAAACTATGAACAACCCAATTGTTGGGTAAATAATATTAACCAACTGTTGATGAAATTTTACCCAATATTTGGGTAATTAGCTAAAACTTTTACCCAACAGTTAGGTAATTAGCCAACATTGTACGCAACGTTGGTAATTATTTACCCAGAAGTTGGGTTGTTCATAGTTGAACCAACGTTGGGTAATTTATTTGCCCAACGTTCTAACAGTGTACATTTTCGACCATAACTTTTGAACGGAAGCTCGGATTGTTGTCAAACAAAAAGCAAAGAAAGGTAATTTTGTCCTGATAAATTTCAAAGTAAAAATAATGGGCTGTATTCTGGCCCGGATTCTTGGGCTGTATTCTTGATGATGAGACCAACTCTCTGCTCAGTGTTATGCAGGTCTATTAGATGCAACGTATACCTGAGCTATAATAAAATTAAGCTACGCTGATAATAGTTTTTAACACATGCCTATAAATAATTATTTTTAAACTCATGCAAATTGATTTTTTTACGATGAAATAAAGATAAGTTGATATTTCTTAAATTTAGGCACTGTTAGGTGTACATCTCTTTTCTCTTCGCTCATAGACCCAAGTGGTTGTTCTATAAATGTTTGAATATAATATTAACATAATATAGTGTAGGCCAATATCTTGTGGCAAACTTAGTAGAGAAGTTTTGATAAAACTTAAGGCCTTATTTATGTATAGCAATTTTTCACGTTGTCCTTTTAGCCGCCGGTGTTTCGATTGCATTGTCTCCAAGTGTATGAACCTGAAATAATTTGGTTTTCCTTGCATTTTGCTAATAGCATGGTTTGTAATCACATACCGTGATAGTGAATCAACAACTGCCCTATATAAGGTAGTCAATGGCACGAACAAGTAACTCAGAAATGGATTTAAAAATCATCTAAATGCATATCTATAATTACCATGTACAATGTAACCAAAATTCATTTCAATCTTTTGAACAAAGTGTTCGTTTTTACCAGGGCATAAAATTATTATTTTTTCCTCAGGAGCAAATTTTTGAAGCTCAAAGTTTCCTCAATCAGCTCGGTTTTTTTTTCATGAAGGTACAATTTCCTCAATTTCTTCTGTTGCTTCCTGCGAGCGGTGCTCTCCGCTCCCGCACAATTTGCTGTCCTGTAAATGTTTACGTTCAATGACCGTTCTTGTTCTCAGAACGATGTGAACGTTTGTTGATTAGACTTGCACTTATTTTATAGGGCATACACCAACCTGTCAAATTGTGCGGGAGCGGGGAGCACCGCTCGCAGGAAGCAACAGAAGAAATTGAGGAAATTGTGCCTTCATGAGAAAAAATAAATACGAGCTGATTGAGGAAACTTGTGAGCTTCAAAAACTTGCTCCTTAGGAAAAAATAATAATTTTATGCCCTGGCATACACTTTTATTTTTGCGCGAATGGCAAAATTGAAAAAAAAAAGAAGTAGGTTCAACTTCAAGTTACGGTACGCCTGAATTATCTCAGATCTGATATCTTTATTCAAGTCATCTTACGGGTTAAAATGCTAAACGAACCCAACTTATTTTTGTTGTTGTGTTGTTGTTATGCCAGGGTATAGGCCTACTCCAATCAGATTTTCATAATTAAAGGGACTAGCCTATAGATTCCACCTAGAATTAAAAAACTTATGGAAATGCTCTAAATAAAGCTTAAAAGTATAGTAAAATAAAAAAAAAGTGCAAAAAATTACACACCAATGGCTCAAATTGAGACAGAATTAATTTGCAATATATCATTCTTTGATGGTGGTGTGACTATTCTGTGTTTTATAAATTCTAAATTTTAGGCTCAGATGGATTTATCAGATAAAAGATCAAACAAAGCTCCTGGAGATAATATTAAAAGAGAAACAATTTCATCAACAATAATTTGTTTGGCCATCACAAGTGTATAGTTTTTAAATTAGAAACACTGTTTTCACACCACTTTTTTGCGCCGGCGTAATAAAGTAGGTAAAGAATTACAATTTTCTCAAAATCATGGAAAACTACTTATAGGTTAAATAAACATGTTACAATAAACATGTTCTATTAATTCAAGTAAAGAAAATATGTAGATGAAAAAATTAGTGGGAAAAATCTAGGCCAGTCCCTTTAACTTCTGTATTTTTTTAAATTGCGATAGGCGTAGCCTACGTTACTATCCAAAACTAGATATATCACGAAGGGCTATTAGTTGTACTTGTACGGATTCCAAAATTTGAAATAAGCTTGTTCTAAATGACTTAAAAACTTGTCGTATAAAAGATTCGTAGCTATATACATGTACTGCTAGCAGCAACATATTCAGAATTTTTGATCATCCAATTTGTAAGACAGCTCCCCTGCTTGGTGAAGTTTACTTGACGTGCAAAGCAAGAGACAGAGATGACATTTATCACGTTTATAGACGCAGATATCCCGTAGCTTTTAGGGTCATTGTCATTCAAATCAAATGTATGCTCATTTAATATCCATGACTATAGACCAAATTTGAAATAAGTTTGTTCTAAAACTTAAAAACTTAATATCCATGACTTTAGACCAAATTTGAAATAAGCTTAATTGTTCCAAACTTGTCGCATAAAAGATTCGTAGCCATACATGTGAAAGAATAATTTGGTACATACATAAGTTTTTTCTTTCTTTCTCACTTTTATCATGTTTATTCAAGAAACGAAAATCATACTTGTAATTGCCATTGCCGATAATCAGACTGGTTTTGGACTGCAGTTTTACTTGCTTTTGTCATATATCTACATTTTACGAACTTACTTGCAATCCATAGCCCCCTATATATCTTAGATTGTAACATTTTCATTAAAACTATAGAAGCAGAGATAAGTTGGCAAAGTTAAGGAAAAAATCACATCTGTTAAAAAACAAGTGGACGCTTTCAAATCTTTTTGTCTTTTGAATGCTTCATTCATCATCTGATCATGAACATAGGTTATTGGGATGCCATAATCATGATAATAGCACGTATACACGGCGTCCACGAATTATTTTGAATACACCGGGTTTGTTGGTTTTTTTACCAAGGATTTTTGTGCACACTTATACAAATACAGATCTTTTTCTATCAAGTTCAAGTTCATTTGTTTCCATCTTACATTACAAACAATGTTAACAACAAGTGCACAATATTGATAAATAAATACAATAATTTGTTTAAAGTTAGATGCGGATGCCATCAAAAACGCAGTTTTTCAGAATTTCAGTTACCTATAGCAAATTTAGGATTCTGAATTTTGAATTTTAAAAATCCCATATTCGTGTGGGAAGTATAGAGATTTTGCCAATACGTGTTCATTAGTATAACAATGTACTCTTTTGTGTTTGTTTGAACATCACACGTGATATCATTTAAAGTCAGACACTTTTAACCATAATTCCGAGACCCAAATATGTATTTTAAAATAAATGTTCTACTTTGATCTAGCGAAATTAATAGAGTATGATAACGAATCCAAACTTCCATATTAACCGTAGTCTTACCAGGAAAGTGTAATTACACTTTCCTAGTCTTACTTATCCATACAAAGTTTCGTATGTGTATTTTTAAGTCACCTCAAGTTTCAATATATCTGACATGAGACTTTACGTTGAAAGTGCCAAAAGTTGCTACAGCCAAGTCACTTTTCTGACGTAATTAAATCGAGTGAATCATATTATATTAAGAGTACGTTCAGTAAACCATTTATACTTGTGTTTTTCAGGAAATAACTGATTAAAATATGCCCTTTGCACAAACTTTGGCAATACTTTTTCTAAATAAAAAAATGTTGAGTTGGAATTCCTGATGATTCTAAGCGTCTCACTAATGCTATATATACAGGGTGTCCCAGAAAGAATTAACTCCTACTTTTGGCGGGTCATAACTTTTACAAAATACAATGAAATCGACAAATTTAACTTGAAATATAATGTACAGGTCATAGATTATCTAGTGTATGAAAATCACGTGATATGGCTCAATGGTTTTGATGATATGCTCGATTGCGTTACAAGTGGTGTAAAAGGCTTCTGTCCAAGTTTCAATATTGATGATCAGACAGATATTTCCTTCAAAACTCAATTTAAACCTTAACTTTTATTTCTCAACATAAAGAAATACGTAAAATATAAGATGTGGAATGTTCATTAATCACCTTATTATATTCAGGATCAATTGACGGGTACTAAACAGCATTCTAATTGTTAGCAATTACTAAAAAGAATACATATTTCAGGTATATGAAAGTGTGTGTTGGGGGTTGAGTTGGGTGAAACGGTGTGTGTGTTTTATTTATTCATTTATTTTGAATTTTATACATTCAAATGTATTCAGTGAATCACCACATACTTTTAGTACACTTGGAGGGATAAACATAGTATATATAATAGGTAAATTGACTTATAAGAAGTGTTAACCCTTGTCCTTCTGGGCTTTTTATTGTAACACATCCTCCGATGGGAGGGGGTGTTGCAACCCCACGAATAGTTTAGAACGGAATCCCTATGAACTTGGTTTTGCTATCAATAGATAGGTATGATCCTCCCCTATCCAACGATACTAAGATCATGAAAATCGGCCGAGGCGTTGCGTAATTAGGACGTCATAAACTACTTTCAGATTGGAAAATCAGGCAAAATTGCATTATGGCAAAACGGTCACTAAAAATCAAAATTTTGCTATAAACTTCTAAATAACGGATTTTGGTCGATTTTTTTGGTAATTAAGAAGGGAAGTGATGATTATAACATGTATTGTAAGTTTGAGTCTTATAGCATGTATCAATTTTCAAAATGGCGACTTAAAAATGTCCGGAATTCCCCCCCCCCCTACACCCCAACTTTGACGGCCTACCCTTACCCCAACTTAGGTGGTACTCCTCTAGTTTTTTCATCAAAATGACCGCAAAGACTGTAAAAGAGATTACCCAAATGCATTTGCCAGGTTTCTTTTGCGTTTTTATGAAGCGGGGCAAAACCTTAGACCCCCCTCCCTTCAAAATTGAAACTTGGACAGAAGCCTTTTACACCACTTGTAACGCAATCGAGCATATCATCAAAACCATTGAACCATATCACCTGATTTTCATACACAAAATAGTCTATTACCTGTACATAATATTTCAATTTAAATTTTGTGATTGCATTGTATTTTTTCAAAGTTATAACCCGTCGAAGCTAGGAGTTAATTCTTTCTGGGACACACTGTATAGGCATACATTTGAAGTTTTACATTTATCCTTTTTGTTGAAGAAGAAGAACAAAATGTTTTTGAATTGAATTTTGTTATGATAGATATTTTATGTACAACATAATTATGTGGTTTTCTGTATCATTTTGTATCTATTTAAGAGGTTACTTTGTTATGATAGTCTCAGTCAATTTAAGAGGTTTTGCAGAAGATAATTCAAAACCATCTGAACTTTTGCCAGCTTGTGAACCCTCTGAACTTACTAATGAAAACAAAGTGGATAAGATTTCGTCTGGATTCACGGTTGTCTATGATGTGTCATGCCGACCGACATAGCTAGTCAAATCTCACACGTGAACTTGACAAACTTTTCACTAAAGCCATTTGGGATCTACTGATATATATGCAGAGCTCAGGCATTTGGTTAATGAGTTTCAGGGACTGGTCACAAGAACTTGGTTTGTGGTTGTATAGCGCGACATAAACATCAAGGGAAAATACAAACAAGGTATTACATCTAAGTTTTTTCACACCCTATAAATCAAGCGCAGTATTTTTCTTATTCTTAACACTTTTCTGTCCTTGGCTTATTATCTTTAATTTTTGACATTTTAAGGGGGCCATTCACCCTGCACTATGAGCTACTATGTCGAAGGTCGATTGTGATTTTTAAAAAGTTCTGCTTTGTAACCCAAAAACTTATATTGCTTTGTCGAAATTTATACATTTTCAAGATATGGATGTACTTGCTGAACCCGAATGTGTGCTTTTTAGCTGCAAATTAAACACACTTTTAGGTTCATTTTTTTCAGGAAAATCTAACTTAAGTTGCTTAGGTAAAATTTTGAAAGAATCTTGCTTTTCAGAATCTAGAAATAGACTTTATAATAGGCCCACATTTTCAAAACATTGTCAATTTTTTAAACACTCAAGAATGACTTTTTTGGTAAAAAAAATAACTCATTCCAAGGCATATACGATGTGTTACTGTATTGGCATATTACATGAAGTTGAACTCTTTTGTTGCCTTGTTTTTCTAGGTTCATGACATAGGTGCAGTATTTAGCCAAACTGAACAAGGCACAGAGAGTCACCCTGGACGATGCCCTCCAACACCGGATGAATTCATGCCCCAGGCTTGTGATGTGTGTATGTGCTGGTCCGATTCCCAGTGTGGTCCTGATCAGAAGTGCTGTTATAATGGATGTATGCAAACATGCCTGCATAAGGTCAAGCCGCCACCAGGTAAGGTCACAACCGGGGGGGGGGGGACTAAAAAAAATTTGTACGGGTATGTGCCTGCCAGACTCCGAAAAACTGACCTATACCTATTTTTGCTCAAAAACCCACCCATCACTATACCAATTTTAATGGAAAGCACCTAATTTTGTGCAAATTTTCCAAAAAGCACCCAATTTATGAAAATTGGGTGCTTTCATCAGAGATGAAAAACACCCCATTGATATACCAAAATCCTGGAAAAATCACCCCAAAAGGCAGGCACATATACGTATACCTTGTCAATGTAAGTACCCCCCCAGGTCACATTAGATCATAAGTCATGAATTGGTCAGAAAAAGTGTAACATACCACTAAATGAGAAAAACATCACCAATCTGAAAATTTCTCAACACAGGATTAAATATGAACATTTTAACACCATAACAGTATAAATTTTTTTAAAGCTCATACTATAAGGATACCAAATATACAATGATACCGACATTATACAGCGGGTGTGACAATTATACAGGGTGTAACAAAAATATGTTAATTTTACTCACTTCATAGACCTTTTATTCTACACAGCCATCAACATAAAACGAAACAGGTATGGATTTATATTGATAAAACACAGGGCTCTCAATAAGAAAATAGAACTTTTCACTTAATATCCATACGGTAAAATATACCGGATGGTTAAAATCATATATTTCAAAAGGATTGTATGCCTCCATGGACTATTTGGTGAGTCCTTTATATGTCTTAACAATATTTGACAATGCTTGAGGCAAGTTACATTCAAATTTCTGCTTACTATGGCCAATTTGCTGCATTTTTGGTATACAGGGTGATCAAACATGCATTATCTCTCAATAATTAACCTGATTCGATAGACTTCGGTTTATTTGTTACCGTTAATCCGTGCAATTACAGTATTATGCATTTACAACAAGTCATTACTGTTATTCATCCACGTTTTCACAACGTACGAAACTTGTCATGAAAATTTTGACTTTGAACATTGTTGAAACTAGTAGTGGAAATACCCTGAAAATGACAAAGTTTATCCTCACCAAACTATAATTAATACACCACCTACCATTAATTTTTGGGCATGGATAGGTATATTTGTCTTTCATTAAAGCGTGAGTGAAAAATGAATCTTGTAGGATTTCAACTTTTGGCATGACGACTTTCGAAAGATTGGTAATTTTTCACAATTTTGTGTACAAGTCAATGGGCTTTTCCTCCACCGTCTTTTCCTCCACCGCCTCCCCCTTTGACTTGGCTCACATTTTGAGTCATAGATCTCATAATATTTGTTCAATTGTTTTGGAAATTTTTGCATTTGAAAGACAATTAAATTGCCCAGATAACCATACCAAATTTGTTGCAGTAGGTATTAAACTTCTTGAATAAAATTACATGAAACTACGAAGAATGAGTTTTTATGTTACATCTCCCCCATATGTGCATGACCAATTCATGACCTATGATCATTAACCCTTTTGAGCACCTCTTTGTTGTTTAAAAACTACCAGATCTAAAATGTTCATGTTAAAAATTGTAGGTTCTCTCCCCCCCCCCCATTTGAACATGGGACCCCTCAATATCAATTGTTATGCTTTCCCCTTCTTTTTAAAAATCTTATTATTTTTAAAACTCCCTAGGGGGGGGGGGGGGGGCAACCCTGGTGCCGCTCCTGGTCATGACAGGTCAATAATGCACATATTATACAAATGGTTACAAATGATACATAATTTTTATTTTCAATTCTCACATCTATTATAGTACTGGACTGGTTAATAGAACCAACAAGAAAGCCAATTGTGAAAGGTGAGTTTAAAAAAGATAGCAAATAGCGCTTTTTTGTCATGTGAGTGCAAGAAAGTCGTATCTGCAATGGCATGGCTGCCCTAAGTTAAATTTATTTTACACATTGTAACAAGAATGTGAAAAATAACTCAAAATGTTCCTGTCCTATGTCAGGGGTTCTTGAAATGGTTCTTGAAATGGTTCTTCAGGTGACACCATTTCAAGATCTATTGACCCAAGATTCGAGATTAGACAGTGTGGTCATAGGTCATAGGGATGTGTTGCAAACATGGCTGGCAAAAGGTTTCCGTTTCTTTGAAAAATCATATTTTAATGAACATGATGAACATGTATCTAAAAATGTTAAAAAAAAAACCCTTAGCAAATATGTGCCAAAATTTTGCGGAAAAAATTGTGATCTGAATTGACTTATATTTCCAAGGAATTCTGCAATTTTACATATCTTGCAGTGATGGGTGATAGGAGTAAATATTTTTTTGTGTGAGATATTCAATTGAATAGCAAAAGTTTGCACAACACGATATCAAATCCTTTAACAAATCAAGTCCATTTTTTGAGTGTATATAGATAAGCCTAACCATCGTGGGGGTGTCACTCAGATACAAGAGTTACTCATACCTGATAATAAAAATGTTTTAAAAGGGTCAAGGTTTTGAGTTATTAGCAACAATAACATTTTTCCAAATGGAAGATAAAATTTAAGACTATCCATCATCACTCGAAAATTTTCCGGGAAACACCTTCTCTGTCCTTAGCAGTTGGTGCTGTGAGTCGTGTTTGATGTCTGATTTCCAGTAAACAGACATTGGTGGCACCCTACTTGAGATTGAACCAAGGAAGTTATAAGGGGGAACACGGTTTCTCCGCCATTTTGATTTCACCGCCATGTAAATCCTATGGGACGGCAGCCATCTTGGATTGTCGCTCATGGAGGGTGAGTTATTGTACCTCCGGCATTTTACGGCTCCGCGTGCAACACTTCGAGAGTCTTCGCAACGGATTAGCGGGAAAATTGGCGTACTTTAATCAGAGCAAGTCGCAATGCACGCTACATGATACGCAGACACGGTTTGCGCGTGAAACAAAATGCACACGCTGTATATGCGTCAGGTGAAGATTTACGCGATATGCCCGGGTATTGGGTCAAATTCCGAATACATCCGGAGGTACAATAACTCTGCTCCATGAGCGACACAAGATGGCGGAGAAACCCTGTTCCCCTTATAACTTCCTTGGATTGAACACAGGAAATCATACATTGTTTTTAGAAGGATTTCTCTGAAAATTTCAACTAAAAACATGAGTGCTGATAAAAAGTTTTGAATTATGATTTTCAGCAAAGGTTTTGAAGTTGACTCATTAAGATTGCAAAATACACCATTTAGGGTGTGAAATTGAATGTAGTTATGGCATATAAGGCTGTAATTTAGAAAGCACATAAGGGGGCCCAATTTCAAATTTGATTTGAAAGAATGAGTAGGTCATAAATACAGTGGAAACTCATTATAACAAAGTTGGTGGGAACAGAGAAATTGCTTCTTTATATCCAAACATTTGTTATATCAGGGTTTTGAATATAACAAAAAACAAAAGAAATTAGTATAATGGTAAAGGAAATATTCTTCTTTGTAACAGGGTTTTCTTATATCAGATTTCGTTATAATGAGTTTCTAATGTATATGATTGGCAGCCCTGAGAAATCATCCAAATGATAATATTCTCTATTCTTTTATCAAATACAGGTAACACTTGGCTTATACCTGGCAATGAAATTGTCGACACTGGTGAGTGATTGAGTTACAAATACATACATACAAATATCGTTCTGGACATAAACTCAAAACAGAGCAATATTCTGAACCAATTAGACTAATTAGTCAAGATTAATCATATATTAATAACCGTGTATTACTTGGAGTGAAATTGTACAAAATAACAGACTGGATGTTGAAGCTGGAGATGTCCCTGGTCAAGAGGCCAAGGGGGGCCACTGAGCTATACTGGTGTACACATGTCTGAACAGAAAAACACGGAAAAAGGGGTCATTATTTCCTGGCCAACACAGAAAGCACTGCACGTGTTTAGGGGTCTAAAAACGCTGATTTTCAACAAAAAGGTGTGTTTTTTAAAACAAAAACACAAAATGTCCACAAAAAGGGGTATTTCTTCAAGAGAAGCTAAAACTTGTTTAGGTGGTATTTTGTAAACCTATGTTCACGCACGCTGAGTGGCCCCCTGGGTCAAGAGGCAAAGTGGAGTGAGTTGGACAACTACAACATCAGCAAAGGGTGTATTATTTTTTACAATTTCAGAAGTGCCAAGTAAAGAGCAGTTATTAATCAAATTAATAAAAGATGATTATTAGAGTAAAGAAATCAAACAACATGATTACCTACAATTTGTTTGATGTCTCTACAAAACAAATAGAATACAGTAGAACCATCCATCATACCATAATAATTTAGTTTTTACCTTTCCTTTAAAGGTGCAATTCATGATTTTGATGTGACAAAAACCTTGCCTCTTTTCTTGCTAAATAAAACAAAGGGTACAGCATAAATATATACTGAAAATTTCACTCCATTCCGACCGTTCAATTCCAAGTTACAAGCTTTTCAGCATTTTGAAAATCCCCATAGTCTACTGTGTTGTAATTATTAGAAAATTACACATTTTCTCACTTTTCTCAAAAATGCAAGCACATATGAAAGAATGGTATGGGGATCGTAACATATACCAGTTGAGAATTCTTTTAAGCACAAAAACTCAATTTTGATAGAGGTTACCTTGAGGGTGAATCATGAATTGCCCCTTTAAAATGAAACTTGCCATACATGCAATATATATGTATGGTATGCGTACATGGAATTGCACAAATCACTACACACACAGAGGGCAACTGAGTAGGATTAATGAATGCATAAAAGTCAGAAATTGTCCAATTACATTGTTGATTTAGTGCATATTTAAACACAGAGTGTGGGAAACAGGGCTAATACCTGCCAAATCTAGCCCCGTGTTCTCCCTTCAATGGATTTATCTTAATCAACAAAGCTATTTTCATGTTTTGTGAAAAGTTGGGGCTAATCAGATGGTAGCCCTGGTGTATTCTGAAGCTTGGGTCTTATGACTTCTTAGTGATCATCAACATAACAGAGAAACCTCCTTAACATAAAATCTCATACCTGTAACTTGATTCCCGGTAAGGGGGGGGGGGCACTCAAGTATAATGTTGCAGGCATAGTGCGACCACAGATTTTCAAAACACCCCCTAAAGGGTGATTGTTTCTGAAGCCAAAATATACCCTTTTTCACCCATTCACACAAAATCGGGAATTTACCGTTACCGTTTTAACACTAGGGTTTGAAAAAGTACCCTATTTCTTGAAAATGAGCTAAAATGGCTGTCTTAGATACCCTAAAAGGTGTCACCTGATACACCCTTTTGTCCCCCAAACAACCCTAATTTTTCTTGGTCACACTATGCCTGCAGCATTATACTTGAGTGCCCCCCCCCCCCCCGGACTTGATTCATGCCTGATTACTATCCGGACTTGATTCATGCCTGATTACTATATTTATATCATTACAGACGAATCCTGCAGCACATCAGTCACACCAGATGGAGAGACTCCACTTCCTTGTCCTACAGGATATACATGTGATATACAGGACTTAGGGGACCCAATAGAGGGCGTACCTAATAGAGGCATATGTGTGCAGGAGTAGAAATTATCTCTGTACTATTATACTGCAATTCTTCTGAAGTCGTAACTATGAACACAGTATGTGGATTTCAACCTCTCAAGGAATTAAATTTGCTCGTTTGTAGGTTTTCTGTTGTCGTCGCTATTTTAGGTGAAAGGCAACCAGTTTTGCACATTATTTATGGTACATGATTTGTTGAGCTTCAGCGCTTGTGAAGTGCTTTCAGGCAAGCGCATGACACTCAAATTAAACCCATTGAACGAAAACAAAACAAAACATTATTTTACCATGGACAATTCCTGTAAAAGCAGATGATTATTGATCAGTATCCACTATATCAAATATTGACTGTCTTCATGAACCTTCAGTAAAGTTGTTATTTTTTGATTCAAGTACAGAGAAAAAATTGTCTTAAAGTCAGATCAAATTCAGATTTTTACTTTGAAATGTTCATAACTTTCTCAAACTCCTTGCAAAATATTAAGCTTTTATGTCCACTCCAAAATACATGTATCTGAAAACTAATATTTTGCAGATGTTGTGGCATTGGAAAGGCACACTTAAATTTTCTCAGTTTTACATAATCTGACTTGTCATACTTCAAAGAATTGTAACTCCACTTCTGAAATTAATATGAAATTGAAACATTTATCACTTTTAAAGCTGTATGTTGTAATTGAACATACAATAAAACAACTTTACTGGACAATTATGGTGAATGGTCAAAACTGCACATACAACCTTCCAGCTTGAAGCTAGGTAGTGCATCAAAAGTAAAATTGAACATTTAAAGAAGCTTGGTCCAATTTTTCAAAATTAAGTTTTCGATGTCATATGAAAGATGACCACAAAAGAGGTTTAAGTTTCAAATTTCAGGTCGATTGGTCAAATGGTTTTGATTTTATGCGCAATTTTCTACTTCAGAGCTGCCGATACATTACTATATATAAAGTAATTATGGTTACCATAAATAGACACATTTTCATGCATATCTCATAAACGGTACATAGCTGAGCCGTGAAATTTTACATAAGCTAAGAGAAAAATATGACCAATATTTTGGTACAAAAATCTCAACAAGTTTGAAAAAAAGTTGAAGCAATCGGACCATGCTCCTTTAATGACAGTATCTATACTATATTAAATAGTTTCACATATTGTGTGTTTTACTTTGTACATCGGATTTCAACAAACTGGGGCCAGATCAAAAGGACTGAATAAACCTGATGTATTGATATAATTTTGAAATACAGATGGACAACCATTTAATGAAAGTAGCTATATTGTATAAAATAGTTTCACATATTGTGTGTTTTACTTTGTACATCGGATTTCAACAAACTGGGGCCAGATCAAAAGGATTGAATAAACCTGATGTTATTGATATAATTTGAAACACAGATGGATAACCATTTAAGGGAAGTAGCTATGTTATATTAAATAGTTTCACATACTGGGTTTTTACTTTGCACGGCAAACTTCGTCAAACTGGGACCAGATGAAAAGGACTGAATAAACCTGACCTGGGGTCGATTTCACTAACATTACGATGCATCGTAGCTAACGAAGGGTTCAGCTCGTAACTAAAACTAGACTTCACAAAGACGTTAAAACCCTTCTTAAGTGTTCACCGCATCGTAAGATATATGAATTATGCATTGGAAAAATCGAACCCTTTGTTAACATTGCATGGGGTCAAGAAGTGGCTTTAGCTAACGATGGGTTTGGGTCTTACGATGGGTTAACGATGCATTTTAACGTTAGTGAAATCGGTCCCTGATCTGTACTCCAGCAACCGATTTGACCAAGAATGCAGCTATTGAGTCAGTCAAGAACTGTTCTTTGCTGACAATGTAGCACAAAAATGTAAGATGCGCATTGTAGCGTGTCACAGAATGCAGAGCCGGGTCACTACAGACTTGTACAGCATCAGTCCAGGCATGGCGCTTGCGCAATGCAATCCCCTAACTTAGCCAAATTTTTAGGGTGCAAATAGTCCCGTTTCCTATCTGTACTTTCTTTAATCTATGACTTGATATAATTTGAGACTCAGATGGATAACCAGATGGTCACAAATCACTGACTGACCCCTCCCCTATCACTTTCGATAAGCATTGTCATAATTTGAGACAGATACATTTTGACCAGTTTACTCCATTTTATGTCATTTTGGGTGATTTTTGACCATTTTGGATTTCATTTATGTTCTTGAAGACAAGGCACTTAAAAAATCTATATCACAAATTGTTTTGTATGTTAATGTTTTGGGAAGAAAACAAAGAGATAAAATGTGCAATACTAAATGGTTATGCATTTATGGATATGATATGGACACAAAATCCTACATTACAAACTTAAGGGCCCGGTCAACCCTTCATTTTCAGAAATGGGTTATGGACTGTAACTCAGCAACGGATAATTAAATCCAAATCAAAGTATACATTTCTAGAAGTGGATTTGCATACTGAACATGATGGTCAGCTTATTTTTGGACCAAAATGTAAAATTATTGCCCTAAAGTCAAAAAAAGGTAAAAAAATCATGTTTTTGGCCCAAAATTTTACGGGAAAGCTATCTAAATTTTGCTTTGGTAAAATTTTAGACCATTTTACTTTTTAGAATCTAGAAAGCAATATCTAGGAACGCATTTCTCAAATTTTTGATTTTTATCTTATTTTTTGAAATATTGCCAAAAATAGGTCAAAATACGGCATATTTTGCCAAAAGTGGTGTCAGGAGTGGGATTTTTGACATTTTTTGGACCAATTTTTGGCGATATCTAAAAAAAAAATCAAAATTTAGTTAGCTTTCCCGTAATTTTTTTGGCCCAAAACATGATTTTTGGACCCTAGGTCCAAAATTACGCATTTTGGTCCAAAAATGACTTGACCATCATGTTCAGTATGCAAATCCGCTTCTAGAAATGTATACTTTTATTTGAATCTAATTATCCGTTGCTGAGTTACAGAGCAAAAAAGCCTTAACAGTCCCCTTAAAGCAGTTATTCCTGGGAGAATGTATGTAGGGTGCCGGAGCATTATTATGTCATGTTTTTGCAATAAGGCTTTGCCCATATAATAATAATATATAGTATTGTCTGACCGATCTGATTGGATGGATCGCAATCGGACAGATTTTAAGTTGATCAGAATCGAAAATTTTGACAACCCTATATTCTGCTGATCTCACAAACTGATTCAACGAACCCCAAGAAGCTTGGAAAATGTTGTAACAGATGAAATAATAAAATCAAAATTGATATCACCTGTAAACTCCCCCCCCCCCTTTTGGGGTGAGACATCACATATAACCCTTTATCACGATACGATACCTATATTTATAATATTTTGTGCCGGTCTGACCAAGTCTCCTTGGGCAAGAAACTTTACTCTAATTGCTCCGTGGTTCGGAAGTCACGTTAAGCCGTTGGGCCCCTGTGTGAATGCTCCTCCCTGGGGCGTTGTATACAGTGTATACCTGGTGAGTCTTAACACTCATCACATATTGTCAACATGCAACTCCCTTCCCTTTAGTCACTGTATATATGTATTCAATTCTTCGGTCAAACATGATTTCATACAATAACTTTGAAAATCATTTATATCATAAAATATAACTTTCCATCAACATCATCATCAGTTTATATCCAACCCTGATTTTATTGGTAGTGGCTGCATCAATTTGATGTCTGAGGAATAACGTTAGACTCCTATGAAGGACGGCTTCTTCTGCGAAATCAATTCAGTACTTACAGAACACATCGCTTTGATACTGTCATGCCATGGCCGCATGTTACATGCTGTGTATTGATAGACTCTTACACAGTATATCTTTGCCGACTTGACACTTTCAAGTGATATCACATGTTACCTGCTGTATATTGTTAGAATCTTCCACAGGATGACTGCAGATGGGACATGTGTATGACGGGTCTGCTAGGAAATTGCTCTGAAAGAATAGAATCAAAAGAAACTCCTTATGTCTATGCACTACCAGGAAACTCAACAAAATTTGTCCCATTATAGGTGACGAATTCTCTGCCAAAATTGTCTTGTGTGAAAGTTAAAAATTTGACCCCAAGGGAAAGGTCAGACAACGGGGTCACCATTGACACTTTTGATCTCTGGTCCAAGACGAACAATTTGACACCATAATCGTTGAAATCGGACAAAGTTGAAATTTGACCCCAACGGAAAGTTGGACAACGGGGTCACC
>JXSR01S039588.1:1850-12090 GCA_000969725.1 Ophiothrix spiculata | reverse complement strand
CATATTTGGAAAATCCTAACCCCCTCTTTTCGTTCAGCTTTGAATCACGTCTTGCGAGCATTGCGCCATTTAGCAAGAACGCTAATTACAGTTAATATTTGCGTTTCAGTTGTATAAGAATTGCAACAAGGAGCTACATTGCCTGTTTGTATTAGAAAAAGTAAATAAAAGAAAATACTGATATCAAATTTGATATTTCTACTCTTATTTTTTAACCAAAAGACCAACTTTTAGAATCTAGATCTATAGAGAAAAAGTCTAACAAGGAGTATAGATTTGACTCATTTTGCTTGGTAATTGAAATACTGAAATGACCATATATACTTTTAGAAATGAACAAAGAATCTTAAACTAAATCAAAGAAAATATATTAATGTAAAAATAAACGTAACAAATATATATTATCAGTTCAGAAGGATAAATTCATTAAACCGTAATCATATATGGTAATAGATATCGTGACAAATTATTTTGTTATAAGTATTAATGGCAACTGAAGCACACTCTTGGCGGCACGGAATTCTCATTTTTCATTTTAATTATTAATCATCTTTAAACAAATCAATGAGGTTGTAGGTCAGAATGTTGACATATAATCTAAATGCCTATGACTTCTCCACAGCTACGCACCTTAAGGGTGAAAACATAGTCGGCCTCCAAACAAAATTTTCGCTACCAAACGTTTGGTCGTGACGTCAAAATGACGAGTGACTCCAAATAAAATAACTTCAAAACCGAGTTGAGACCAAATAAAATTGCGCGCTTAATTGCACGTATATTGAATTGCCATATACATTGCTCCAAATGTTTGTTACCGGTTCATACTTTACGACCACATTTTTGGTAGTGAAATTTTTTTTGTTTGGAGGCCGACTATGTTTTGAGCCTTCCACGGCTCATGCTGTGTAAGTGTCATATGAATGAAACCCTTAACACAAGTGAACGGAGTGGAGACTCTTTGGCCCCTACCATAGTGTCACTAGTGTAGACTACACTGAAAACACAAACTAGTTGCATGACTAACTTTAAACTAGTCAGAGAGGCTAGTCATGCAGTAGCCCTACCAAAATGTCTAGAAAGCGTTTTCATAAATTTTTAGATTTTTATCTTATTTTTCTTATTTTTTGAAACATTGCCAAATATAGGCCAAAAATTGCCATTTTGGTGGCAGCGGTGGGATTTTTTTATTATTTTTGACCCATTTTTGTCATTAAAAAAAACAAGATAAAAATCAAACATTTGAGAAAACTCATCTAAGACATTTATTTCTAGATTCCAAAAAGCAAAGAAGCTTTAGTTAGGCTTCCAGAAATTTTGAGGGCAAAAATACAGTTTTTGGCATTTTTTGCCAGAATTTTTGGTCAAAAACTGATATCATCATCATATTCAGGATAAAAATCCGCTTCTATAATAATAATAATAATAATCATTTGTAATGCGCCATCAATCTAGTAGTACTATTCCGAGGCGCAAACATGAAATACAAAAACAATACAGTTAAAAGATAAAACATTGAAATACAAAATACATTTGTAGATAAAAACCAATTGAAAATATCAAGTAAAGTTCATTACATACATGTATATGTTTTGTTGTATAAATGAGTCTTTAACAAGTTCTTAAAAGTCTGAAATGAATCACAGTTTCTTATGTCAAGAGGTAACGAGTTCCAAAGCGTAGGCGCAACAACGGAAAATGCTCGATCTCCAAATGCAGATAGAGCCCGTGGAATAACAAGTAAATGTTTATCAGAAGATCTTAGTCTGCGACTTGGAACATAAGGACCAAGAAGGTTGAATAAATAATCTGGTGCAATGCCATTCAAAGCCTTCCAAGTTAAAAATGCATACTTTTAATAGTTTATGTGCTATTTGTTTGAGAGTTAGAGTTTAAAAACAGTTTATGTCATTTGAAAGTCTGCCCCAGCCTAACTTTTTTGCACTCAATTGGGGTTAATTCAAAAATAGAACCCTCTCAAAAAGGGAGTTTAGATTTTTTGAGGGGGAATAAAAAGGTATCTTCTTTGTTTGTTTTGACCCCAGATGACTATAAAAGCAGGGATAACCGAATTTGGCTAAATGTACTTCTCGCTTATGTCTTCATACATTTTTGAAACACAAACAATCTGATACAAAATTAAAAGACATAAAAGAAGACATTACAAGAAAACCACCATTGAATAATGTACAGATGCAAAAAAACAAAAAGAAAGGACAAGACCAAAATACAAATGACTATTATGCACTTTTGAAATTTGACCAGAAAAACAAACAGGTGCAGCTTAAAAATTATTCAAAATTTAAAAAAAAGTTATGTTCTTGATATTCTCCGGAAAAGAATAGCGTTTGCGATGAGCAATCAATCAATCAATCAATCAATAATGATGCACTGTATATACTTGCATGAGATGATAAGAACAAAAAATACATAACCAACAAAAATTGATAACATTTTTGGGAATTCTAGTACGAGATTACACTTTCTAAAATAAGATAAAATACCATCAGAATAGATACCAAACTTGACAATGTATCGCAAATTAGATTTTAAGATATCGAAATCCCGAATAAAACATATAATGATTATGATTATAATTTATGCCAAAACATACTGTTGTGTAGCCCTTTTGGTGATTGTTTGTAAAATCGGGTCGGTCGGGATTTTTTTTTTTTTTTTACTTTTCCCGAAGGATATTTTGACATAAGATAGATACGAGGTATATGACGACATAGAAAGATCATTTGTCAGATATTTCTTGCGTGACACCGAAGATTTGTTAATTTAGCACATTTATTGTGAGTTTCTGTGCTAACAAGGGCATTTTCTGTGCTCGAAACGGCAAGTTAAATTTAAAAAAAACGTGGTTAAAACAAAACCGACTGGATTTTTGCCAAATTTACGGTCAATCGGAAAAGGGCAACGCAACAATAATTTTGTCCTCAACATAAACTAGTAAACCAGGATATCTTTATTTGCGTACCACTGGGTCGTAGGCTATTAGCTGCTACTCTAACACTTGTTAAATCAAAATGGTCATTTTACGGACAACAGAATTTGCCACATTTAAAAGCTATATCGAGAAACTCATTTGTTTCCTAATGACCATTATACTTAGTTATTTGTCAATATAATTCCGTCATTGTCGTGAGAGTAAAGCGTTTACGTCACATATCATTCAATCAAATATAGTAATAAATTGTCTTTACCGTAGTTTTAGCATAAGGGCTACAATTTGATCAGCAGGTCTATACCATCAAAATTTCCAATGCGCGACTACATTTAGAAAGTTTGGTTTTCAGATATTTTGGAATTTAAATGATATCCGATATTTTGCTAGGAGTTTTAAAAAGGCATACACTATTAAAATCACAATTCTATCACAAAACAACGTATGTATGTGTATATAATACGGGTTTGTTTGAGCAAAGCGTAAATAAAAACCTCATTTATCTCAGGCAAATTTCAGGTTGAGTTAGCTTTGTTCATGCTCTGGCATCGTTGGTGCTCTTTGGGCATTCATGTTTGCCCTACAAGGTCACTTAATTTGCATTCCAATACACCACTTTGTTCAAAGCCATTAACCATGGTAATTGATTTGCAAAGAAGTGAGTGTTGGCTTGGTATTCATAATGTGTTTTGACATTGACCAGTGCACACGTAACTAAAGAAAACCCTCCCGCCACTCCCATTGAGAGTTGAATTTCAGATGATAAGGTCTAAAACATAATCCATAGGAAGTTAAAAATATAATAGACAAACATATAAACATTTATACGTAAACAATTTTAATGAATAAGGTATTAAAATAAATCGCCACTCAAGATTAATATCAACCATGCAAACAACAACAACAGCAACAACATCAACAAAAACAACAGCCACAGCCACAAATATAGAAAGGTAAAAGGAACAAGGTATTAAAACAAACCAGCATTCAAAATTAACAACATCAACACAAACAACCGCAACATCATAAACAGAAACAACAGCAACAAATATTGCCTCATGCCAAATTTTGGTTTAAGTCAGAAACATTTAAGTCTTTTGTTGCATATTTGCAAACATTGCCAAATTTTTAGAACCAGAGCGCAACGCAATTCGGAAAATTTGTTCAATTATCGGAAGAATTCAAAACGAAAAATTCAGTTTGTAATAATAATTATTCAGATGATATTTGAAAGAGATGATTATCAGCAAAGACAAATCATAATGAAAAAGATATAGCATACATACGTCTAGTTTAGTCTGGCTAGCCAATAGCAGGGGTATCTCTCCGCAAAATACAGTGTCAAACGATTTATACATTAAGATATGTCTAGTTTCTTATCTGGCTAGGCAATAGCAGGGGCGACTCTCCGCAAAAATACTTTGTTATGTTAAACGATATATATATACCGTATATTAAGAGGCGTCTAGTTCTTACTCTGGCTAGGCGATAGCAGGGGTATATCGCCGCAAAATACTGTGATGAATAATTTAGACATTTATATATACGTATAGTTAGCCTGGCTAGGCGATAGCAGGGGCGAGTCTCCGCAAAAATACTTTGTTATGTTAAACGATATATACATTAAGAGGCGTCTAGTTTTTACTCTTGCTAGGCGATAGCAGGGTAATTGTATTGTAGCTCAAAATGAGAAATGAAAAACATTTATGATATATAGAATAGTCTCTACTAGAATTAAAGTACATTGTACTGGTCAGGTCAAAACATGACCAATACCCAACACGCCTCAAGTCTTTGGCCGTTTTCTTTGAGCATGAGTCCTGAGATAATTGTATTGTAGCTCAAAATGAGAAATGAAAAATGAGGCTTGTGATGGAAGGTTGCATACAAACGCGTTAATAGCTTGTTTTTACATGATATATAAAACATGTTACTATGTTCAACAGACTGAGTCAGGCAGTTATGAGGATCAAGTAAAGTGTTCTTCGAGAAATGGTGGGGAAAGATTTGTTAAATGTGATATTTGTATAACTTGATGAGTTTAGGAAAACACTTGGTAATTGTTTAATGTTTCTTTCTGTAGACAGGCGATATGATTTAATGCGTACAAATATGTACGTATACTTTACAATAAAAATGTCCCGTATTCCCTAACTCACTTTGTTTAACAAAACATCCACGTCTTTAGTTTATCTTATTTCTTTTCTAGGTGAAATGTGGTGTTAGTGGCGCCATTTTATCTAGTAAAGTCTCTACTTTTTACAACAAATCACAAACAGTTGTCTCCAGTCATTATGGCAAAAACGCTTAAAGCATGTTAAGTATGTCATTAGCTCGTTAAAGCTTAGTGACAATAGCAGTCGAACTTGTATATCAATTTTATTAATCTAATGCATTACAAAATTATGGTAGCAAGTTATTCTGCGCATGTGTTCCTCAAATTCAAAATGTTGATGTATTATTACGCATGCGTCATTATTCACAGGTAAGAAAATACACTTAACGATAAATCGCCCGCTCAGTTTGGATTGAAACAATCAGAGCCAGTGTTGTTCATCATTTTGAAAACTATACATCTATAGAGATACTGAGTGATACTTACACGAACCGTAACAGGGATATTTTTCTTAAACTTCAACTTTCACTACTGAGTACAAGTAACGTAAACCACCAATTGTATCTGTCGGATTTGGATACCTATCAGTTGATGCTATTCGCATATCTTGGAATATCAGGGTTTTCCTTATTTATTTTAATATGTTGAAAAGATAAAGGTATTACGACATCACAGCGGAGCTATTACAACCAGTACCACGTTACAGTTTTGTTGAGACCGTCATCTTTGGATTCATCGCATTTAAATACGACAATATCGGAACAGATGAATGTCAAGATTGTCAACGATTGGATTGTCAAGTGCTCTAATCTTTATTTTTACTCTTTACACAAAGTTCTGAGACCAGATTTACTCGTATAGACATAAGTATATTGTTCTTCAATTACTTCAGGATATGTTTTACGTTTCTAACTAAATGTGCTTACCTGAACAACTTTATTGCAAGACGTTCAATGATGTTACTGCCATGAGACAGGCAGAACCTCCACTTTACTTTTTTTTTAACTTAACAATTATTTTACCTTTCCGTAAGCTTCGTTTGACCAGAGTGAAAAAAGATTCAGTGTTACACTCTCATTGACTTATGGTATTGCACTAAATTTCACACTCGTATATCAACAAAATGGCAAACTATAACCAATCGAGTGACATTTTAATGTTATCGAATTGCACGAGAAATGACGACATTAACTACTTTGATTTTACAGGAGGCGTTATGGACAATGTGTTCGATTTGGTCTGCAGACGTCCAGTCACATTCAATGCCATCGTTGTTTTCCTATTTCTTGTAAGTTCTACGGGAATTATTGGCAATTCATGCTTACTGTTTGTCATTAGTTATAACAAACGACTCCAAAATGTTGCCAATATACTAATCCTTAACGTAGCAATTGCAGATATCCTATACATATGTTGTAATGCTCCATTTTACATGCTACATGAGCTAGGAAGGCCATGCTGGGGACACGGCTTCGTCGCTTGTCAACTCAGACATTATATTCCACAAGTTTCTCAAGGTGCTTGTATTTTTTCTTTGACTGCATTAAGTAGAGAAAGATACACCGCGATTGTAAAGGGACTTGAATCCCGTATTACTAGGAGCAATCGCAGAATCTATGTTACTGGTATTATTGCATGGGTTTTTGGAATAACAACTGGAATACCCGTGCTTATTCTGGCCACAACAACTCTCGGTGGAATAAACTGCTTGTACATGCCACTCGGAACAACCGCTTCAGAATCATACATGATGTGTTTGTTCATTGCAATGTATGTTATTCCGCTGTTATTCATATCTCTCCACTACTTTCAAATAGCGCGTAGTCTTTGTCGCAGTACTTCTACCCTAGTAGCAAGAAACTCATCTGGTTCTGACGAACAAATGAAAGGTCGCAGAAGATTGGCTAATGTCGTACTGGTCATCACGTTGTTCTTTGGTGTGTTCTGGTTTCCACATTATGCGTTTTATTTGTGGACTTTTTACACCAAAGATGCCCGATATATCGAGGAGAATGCTGATTTTGTAAGAATTCTTCGCTATGTTGATTACTACATGGCCCTGGCTAATTCATGTTTCAATCCGTGGATTGTCTTCGTCATGAGTTCCGTTCATCGAAATACACTCTATAAGCTCAAGTCGCGATTAGTATGGAGACGGCAAAAAACATATGAATCCACTAGGAGTTCATTACAGCGAAGCACTGTACAAACTTCTACTAAGACCAGTGGTTCAAACGGCATCAACGTCGCCATCAGCAGGCTATAGAAGAACAGCTTTAAAAACATTATTTACGAAAAATGAAATATTTTGTCTTACTGTCAAACGTACTATCTATCTGCATGGTTTTTTCGAACTTTTTGTAGGCTAGAGAGATCCGCGTTTCACTTGTATTAAGGGATCTTATCTGTGTGTCGGTTAATCTGTATACGGTAATATTTTGATATATCTAATTCAATTAGAAATATGTTAACTGATAAGTACACGTAGTTAAGACTTTTGTTTTATTATAAATGTTTGATGCCTTTCGCATAAATTTCTTGTTATCTAGCTATACGCACAGGGAGGGAACCTACATTTAGCTGTGGGTATTTTGCATCTTTTTACCGACAAAACCCGAATTTAGTTTATTGTCAAACCTTCTTTAACATATCTCGATAGGGCTGTTGTATGATATGCAAGAACATTGAATGACTTGAAATCACTCTTTGACATTAAGTGTTGGTGGATAGAAGAATATTAAGATTAAGAATGTTATCATTAGTGGGCATTTGGTTTTGGCTGAGATCTTAAAACGTTTTCGTAAAATGTCATCGGGCATTTTTTTTTTGGAAGCAACCTAGCAACCTACCGATATTCAGTTGCATAAGAACATCACCTGTGGAAATTTAATATCCCTTTTGTCTTGTTGAATATTTTAAAGAGATTGCTTAAAAGCTATTTAGATATAATGACATTTAAGTGATAGCAGAAAACGAATTGAGAAAAATTTAAAACTGAAACTTAACATTGAATTGATCGCTGTTATGAATGTATGACCGACGACTTTTATTTCTCGCAATTCAATATTAAAGTCTGAAAAATAGGATCGAAGTCGTGACTCTATTAACATATTTTCAATGGATAAATTGCCTTTTCTGCCCCGAGTCGTTTTATTTCACTGAACCATTAGTTGGTATGTGACTGAAATCCCATGCCAATAGTATCAGACAAAAACTCACTTTACGCATTGTGACCATGCTCTGATTTATATAAATCTCGTTAAACTTTCATCGACAACATCGACGACATTCAGGAACCGGGCAGTGATTTATGATGGATGTTAAACAAGAAATAAGGTCAAAACAGGACAAAAATACGGAACTTATATTTGAATACAAGAAAGCAACACGTACTGACTTAAGTCTTTGCTTTCCTACCAAGATCAAAGGAAGTACATTGCTTGACAATGATAGATGATGACTATAGAAAATTATTACTATCTAAAAATCAATATACTGGGGTAGGGCACTCGGTCAGTGTTTCTTTCCTAGATTCAGTTTCTTAAACAAAATAATATTTTGTTAAAACAGCAATAACAGTAACAACAACAACAACGAACAAACAAACAAATTGGATAAATTACTACCCGATGATTGTTTTTTAATATCAGGAACTGATGCCATTAAATTTGATTTTAAACCAGACAATGTTTTCACCGATTAGACCTATGTATGTCTTACGGTGTCATTTATTTGAAAAAGGATACCGGTGTTTCTATTGAAATATTAAATGAACAATATGGAATCTATATGAATGAATAAATTTACTTTTAACAATATATATATATGACATATACAATTTTGAGAGAAGATCCGTTTTTATATATTTTATTTAGTACCGCTCTTATTCATCGTACATCTTTACTTTCACACGGTCCCTTGAGTTTTGAAAGTGACAGATGGGACAAATTTGATTTGCTGCGAACAGAATAGGGAGGAAATAAATAGACTCATATTTTACAATCTAACGTAGCATCTAAATGCCTTGATCATCGTCCTGTCACAAAAGAGTAACTGTTGACCAGGAAAGTAGACTATTTCCCTTAAGCATAAGCTCGACATGGACAATTTGACAAAATTTTACACCTCGTCAAAAAGAATCCTTAAGTTATTTTGTTACTGTGTTTGAGTATTTCATAACAGCAGATAACAGCTACCTAGTTTTTGTTACAAATATATTTTTCAAAACTCTTTTTTTGCCTTGTTTCATGGTCTAAGACTTGTTAGTTGTTTGAAAATCTATTACAATTAACTTGTTGTCTATTATATTAAAGATATTAACACTCTCAATAGGAGTGTTGTATGATATGCAAGCATATTGAATAACTTGATATCACGTTTGAGCATCAAATTTTGGTGGATAGAAGAATATTGAGATTTAGAAATTTGTCACTAGTTTTGGCTGAGATTTTAAAAAGGTCATCAGGCCATTTTTTTCTTCCGAAGACAGCCTACCGGTATTCAGTTGCATACGGACATCACCTGTGGAAATTGAATATCCCTTCCGCCATGTTGAATATTTAAAAGAGATTGATGAAAAGCTTTTAGACATTATGACATTTAAGTGATAGCGTTTTAGAAAAGGAGTTTAGAAAAATAAGTTCATAACATTGAATGGATGGATGTAATGAATGTATGTCCGACGACTTTCATTTCTCGCAATTCAATATTTAAGTCTGAAAAAGAGGATTAAAGTTGTGACCCTATTGACAGATTTCAATAGATGTGTTTGTCCCCTAGTAGCTTTATGCACGGAACTACTAGTATGTGACCAAAACCAGAGGTCAATCAGTATCTGAGAGTAGCTCAATTTATACATTCTGACTATGCTCTGATTTTATATAAATCTCCTTAAACTGCTCATATTTGTTTTGTAAAGTTAAACCGACGTCATTCAGGAGACGGGTAGTGATTCACGATGGATATATAAAAAAGAAATAATATGCAAAGTCAAAACGGGGAAAAAATACGGCATTTAAATTTTCTTTAACAAAATAATATTCAGTTAAAGGTTACAGGAAAAGAAAATATAAGTGGTTTCATATACATTCGTTATAACAAAACTAAGTGGAAAACACCAATGTAAAATTTTAATAAAGCACAAATAGTCAACGATACTCAAAACAACTTTCAAATAT
>JXSR01S039580.1:140350-152887 GCA_000969725.1 Ophiothrix spiculata | reverse complement strand
AAACGCTCACTTCTAGATAATTAATGCATGGATTTTCTTTATTTTTGCACCAAAGCAAGAAAAGACATCAAGCATGATAGTCAGCAAGTTTCAGTGCCTTGAGTATTTTAGTTTTTGAATTATGAGGCATTGAAATATTGATAACTTCATTCTGGGACACACTGTAGTGTATTGAACTGAGTACCTCTGAATCTGTTTGGAAGCAAGCTCAATAGCTTACAGATTGCATAAATCTTGACTTTAATGCACAAGCAGCGTGACATTATGTACTTTATTTCAAGTGCAAACTATATCCTCCTTTCCAGATCCGTTTAAATGCGATTTGGGAGCATTTTCTTGCACATAGGCATATATATCCCCTGTCTCTGATATATTCAGACTTGTCCTAAAGTTTTGATTTTGCTAGTTGGATTTTATTTGAGTAGAGACTGGTTAGGGTTAAACATGGCTTAACTCTTTCACTCCGGAATAAAAAATTTACCATCTGTCCTATTTCTCCGTAAAGCCGCTCTGAGCGGCTCACAGAGCCCTAACTTTATGATAGCATACAATAATTTTTGTGCACTAGGGTTGCTCTTTTTGCTTAAAAAAATGATGGTGCTAGATAGGTCTTTGTTTCAACTGTTTGCTGGCAAATTTCCAACCAGTTTGGGCTTGTAGTTTTTGTTTTAGAGTTATTTGAAAAAATGCTTCAAAGTAGAAATGCCGGCAAATCTTGCACGCTTTTGCGAGCCGCTCACAGCGGCTTGCCAGAGTGAAAGAGTTAAGGGCCCTTTATTTTCCGAAATGGCTTTTGCTCTGTAACTCGACAATGGATATTTAATTCAAATAAAAGTGTTTATTTCTAGAAGCGTATTTACATACTTAACATGATGGTGAGGTCATATTTGGACCAAAATGTGTAATTTTGGCCCTAAGATCCAAAAATCATGTTTTGGGCCCAAATTTTTATGGGAAAGCTAACTAAATTTTGCTCTGGTAAAATTTTGAACCATTTCACTTTTTAGAACCTAGAAAGCAATATCTATAATCTAGGAATGCATTTCTCAATTTTTTGATTTTTTTCTTAGTTTTTGAGATATTATCCAAAATTGGTCCAAAAATGTCAAAAATCCCACAGCTGCCACCATTTTTGTCAAAACATGACACTTTTTGACCTATTTTTAGCAATATTTCAAAAAATAAGATAAAAATCAAAAATTTGAGAAATGTATTCCCAGATCATATTGCTTTCCAGATTCTAAAAAAAGTAAAATGGTTTGAAATTTTACCAAAGTAGTTATGGCCAAAATTATACATTTTGGTCCAAAAATGACCTCATTATGTTTATGCAAATCCGCTTGTAGAAATATATTCTTTTATTTGAATTTAATTATCCATTGCCGAGCTACAGAGCAAAAACCATTTCTGAAAACGAAGGGTTGACAGGGCCCATCAACTCACAGGGCCCTTAACATGCCAGAACACCACAAAGAATGCAACAGCTGAAAACATCAAATGAAGACAACTATAGGCTAAACAATAATTTATTGGACAGTGGAAACAAAAATCCACAATACAAGGCCCCATTGTTGTAAATGCAACACCTGCCATGGATTTGTGTTTAAATTGTCCAATAAACTTTTATTTTGCCTATAAAGTTGGAACTAACTAAATTAAAATATTTTATATTCAATTGGTCATTTAGTGTTAACCCAGTTTACTGAGATATTCGAAAAAGGGAAATTAAGGGCCAGGAAACAGCAAAATTATATGTTACATTTAAAAGGCCTCCTAGGCAGGCAGAGATCTTGATGTCTCATTTGCGGTCAACGCTTCTTTCCTTTTTAATTGATACATCAATCAATGTTTTTGACCTTTCTTTCAAGGTCTGAAGATGTGTCTAGCTGTTAGAAAAAAATAAAATTGTTTGTCATAAAATAGGGTCGATCAGAAAAAATTAACATAACAAGCAAACCCACCCTACGTACATATATGTATTTAGATCAAAATATGAAAAAGCATAATTTTGATATCAAAATAAATTAGAAAAATGATTAAAATGTTTAGAAAAGACTTCTAAAGCATGATGTTTTTTTTTAAATTTTCAACGTTAATTTCACAAGAAGAACAATATCATGAATTTTCAAAAAGCCACCCTACGTACATATGTATTTAGATTAAAATATGAAAAAAGCTTAATTTTGATATGAAAATAAATTAAAAAATGATTAAAATGTTTTTGCTTTAGAAAAGACTTCTAAAGCATAATATTTCTTTTTAATTTTTCACGTTAATTTCACAAGAAGAACAATATCCGGAATTTTCAAAAATATGGTTTGGATTCTTTTGTACAGAATATTAAAGAAATCCATTATTTTCTAAATTTTGACAAACAAACAACTATTTTAGGCCTTAAAGCACAGTCAATGTCTGTTGCCTTCAAATAATGATGATGTTGTGGAACACCTGTCTATGTTGAAAATGCACATGTTTTTATGAGACTCTTTCTGATATGAGGAGTAAAAACATCAATTTATTGTTTATTTGGGTGATTTGTAAATCGGTTAAGTTTCATTTAAATGGGGGGAAGAATTTGGGGAGAAGGGATTTGGTTAGACAGGGATGAGAAAGTTCCTCTTTTCAGCTGATTTCCTCTTTTTTGATCATGTTCATATGCTAAATTTTTAGCTTTTTTATTCATTTTCAGCCCATTTTTGACCTATACCCAATTTTACGACGCTTTTCCTCTCTTTTGACAATTACCCATTCTCATCCCTGTTAGATGATGTAGAGCTTAATTAGGAATAGTTTTGATAAAATTAGACATCCGCTGCAAGCAATTGTAGTCCTGCCATCAAAAAGGGCAAATGAACACGATGAACAAATGAACACGTTGTCTTTCATCACGACAATGCCAGGCTCATGCATACACATCTAGGATTAAGTCATGACTGTTTAGTTGGCCATCACAATATTTGTGCTATGTCACCAAATCTTTCACATACTTATTTATAATAAACATTCGGTTGGAAGCCTGATTAATCCCAATCTTCAAGGGATGCTTGCATAGTGTGAAAGACAGAATGTTGGAAATAATATTTCATTTTAGATGCAAGAGGAAATAAAAGTGCTTGGAGAAAACATGCAAGGATGAGTAAGAACCGACAACCAAATTCACATACAATATTGGTTCGACTGGAGATTGAACCCGAGTCACATTGGTGAAAGGCGTGGAAAGACACCCTGCATAACCCATCCCCCAAATAGACCTTTTCAAAATCCATTCGGAAATCTCCGAAACATTGATCACATGGCCATTTTTTCAACCAATCACTTACAAGCTCATTAGTATGCATGATTTTGTCAACAAAATTCTCTCGCATTTCAGTGCAATAAAAGTGAAAAATAAATAGAACCAAACCCATACATTATTAGATACACTAATTCTGAACAACTTTTGGCTGATGGTACCATACACTGGTTGACTCAAAGAGTGAAATTTCCATTTGGATTTCAAGTCACATCAGGGCGATCCCACAAAAAGTGACTCGTTAGTGTTAACGCTAATTACAAGTTCGAATTCGTACACAACCAGTTAACAAGAACGTGAACTTAACATTCTGGTTATTATGTTGAAGAGTCACTTTTTCTGTCGGCAATTGCCGGAAAGTGTAAAATCAGCTTCGGAAATTCTCGGAAATATATTTTTTGGGGTGGAGGTGAAGATGATTTGACAAGAAGAATGTGCTTAAATATGCTTTCATATTATTTGCCTACAGGTGGTGCATACTACATGATCTCCAGAAGTCTAGGTCCCGAGTTTGGTGGTTCCATTGGGCTGATTTTCTCTCTAGCAAATGCCATCGCTGTTGCTATGTATGTTGTGGGTTTTGCTGAAACTGTGAGAGATATTATGGTGGTAAGATATTGTAGCACTGTATATATGTGACCCGTCATATCGAAAGGTACCTTAAGGTCGGCAAAATCAAAATAGATTTTTTGGTCTCATCTGAAAGCTGAGATTTTAAGCTTTAGAATGACACCTTGATTTTGGTTATTGGATGTTCGGTTGCGAAGTTACACCCAAATTGGTAAAAGGCATCGGGCGATTCGGAAAACTATAGTTCTGAGAAAATCGAGTTTAAAGTTTTTGTACTTTGTAAATCTTGAATGGAGAGAGGAATTTTAGCTTGGTTTTTAATACATTTTTCTTATGTTTGGATGTTGGAACCTGATTAATATGATAGAATACACTTCAATGGTAACCTTTCTGATGAAATTAGATAGTGACCTTGGACGTGATTTTTGACTATGCTTAGCTTCAATGGCCCGTATCTCGTAATGTACTATGCCCGTATTAAGGTACCTTTCGATATGACGATCCACATATAGATCAGATTAAGAAAGAGGAAAATGATAAGAATCTACCCATTAAGATAAGAGTGCCCATCTCTCTTTCAAAGCTCAGATCGACACAGCAAAAGAAATAGTTTTATTCCTGTTGCTGCTAATCCATGTATCACAGCAATGTGCAGTGATTTGGTCTTAATGAATCATAAATAGTTAGTCACACTATACAACAACATGATTCACAATTTTGTAGAGTTCATAGGGGAAGCGAGTTAGTGCAGCTTTGTTTCCTCGCTTTGCACCAAATGAGTCCGATTTTTGATTCCTGGTCCTGGTGATATATGTGCATTTGGTCTTAATGAATCATAAATAGTTAGTCACACTATACAACAACATGATTCACAATTTTGTAGAGTTCATAGGGGAAGCGAGTTAGTGCATCTTTGTTTCTTCGCTTTGCACCAAATGAGTCTGATTTTTGATTCCTGGTCCTGGTGATATATGTGCATTTGGTTTTTAGTCCACAATCTCTTCCACATACTCTTCTTGGGGTACCCTGTTCTTCCTCCAGTTGAAACTGAGTAAAGAAGATCTTGGCCCACAGTGGAAATAAGCTTCATCAGAAACTTGCTTAAGTTAACCTTGGCTGTCAGCCCAAAGAATTATTTCTTTATTATTCTTTAATTCAAGATCTTGTATTAGGGTGATGATTTAATGTGAACTTCCAAGTTAAAGAGCCTAATTAAGCCTGCAATATATCTTATTTACAAAGGTAAACGTGTTACAGTCTTCAATGATTTTATATTTTCACATTATTAAAGCCACCAATAATAAGACATTTATTTGTTTTAATTTCGTGACAGGATCATGACGCCGTCATGGTTGACCCATCTAATGACGTGAGGATTATCGGGGAAATCACAGTGGTCTTACTATTAGGTATTACGCTATTGGGTAGTTCGTGGGAATCTAAGGTATGTAAGACCTTGTTTGAGACTCTGTATTTTGCAATTAATGTCAACACAATTAGGAATATCTTGTTATATTTCATTTTGACAAAATCAAGAAAGCTTAACTATTAAAAAATATGAAATTGACAAAAATCATGTATCATATATCTTTACAAACATATTTTCACATTGCAATAAGTATTTTCAATATTTATAAAGTTCTTAAATAGTAAAATGTGAATGGGTATCTAGTAAGATGTCTTAACAGTGAAATTTGGGTTTTGTTTCGACAGTTGCCATTGGTTGCTATGTAGGAAAGATTTATGCTTAAATAAATGAATAAGTAAATAAATATATGAATAAAAAATGGAAAGGGTTATTGTTATTTATTATTACTTCTCTATGTAAATCAAGAACATAATTGCAGTTTGCAGACTGCTTATACATTGTGGTAATGAGCAAAGCTTCTCCAGTTTTTATCATGTTTATGTCACAGTGTTTGAGAATTGTTCTTTAAAATGTCAAGATTTTGCATCATGAAAGGGTAACAATGTAGATTTTAATCTTTTAAGTGTTACATCTATTAATATTATATATTAAGAAGTTTTAAAGAGCATACAAAATGATTAAAAAAATAAATTGGAGTTGGGTTTAGGGTTGGAACAAAATACAAAAAACACCCCATGAAAATCTTGAAAAGATTCATCAGTATTGTGTAGGTAAATTGAATGAAAAGTTCTCATAACACGTCCAGGTAGTAAGGCCCCCCAGAAAATTTGTCTCGGAAACCCGTGCGAATTGCTATGTGAAAATGAATTTAGCGCGTAGAGCTATGCGCTGGTCTGTCTTTTTTATTGAGACTAATCCAGTGATCGCCCGCCGTGCGGGTTGCTGTCATTGGCTGTTGCAATTTGACCTGAATTTTACGCTGTTTTTATTACATGATTATTATACTTCCCAGAGTTGTAATGGTTGGGATCCAGATACTTATAAAGTGAGCACTTCACACACATTGGTTGGGCGATCAAAATTTTATAGTGTTAAAAAAAAGAATATTGGAATATTGCATGCCGCATAGTTAATTTCCTAAAAAAAGTAAAAAAATGAAAAATCGATTACAGCATAGCTTTTTTGCAAACAATTTCTGAGACAACCCTTTTTTTCTTGGCCTAATCACATTGTGTGGAGCTATGATGTTTTGAGACTGACATAGCCGATCTCTTGATCACATATGAATAGAAACACCGCATCATGCGTGATCAAGAGATCAGCTATGTCTGTCTCAAAACATTATAGCTCCACAAAATGTGAGTATTACCTGAAAACTTTTCATTTAATTTACCCAATGAAATGTTCACTGAAACATTGGCAATTTATTGGCAGCAATGTTCATGTGCTGAGTGATAACAGCTTAATTATCACAAGTCATGGGCAATGCTATGATAGATAGTCTCAGCATTTTTAAAAGAAACATCATAAACATTGATTAATGTATCTATTATTTGCAATTTTACAGTAATCAACATAGGAAATGGTTGAAGTCTCAACAATGGCTTTGAATGACATCAAACATCATTTGTAACAATGTATTCAAATTGACAATAACACTTCCATTCATATAATATTACATGATTGTCATGTATTGTTGTTTAATAAAACCTGTAAAATGATTTTACATATGACATTAAAAGGTGTAGGTTCCTATTTTAGAATCAGGGGTGTGAGAGTTCAGCTTTTTAGCTGATTTCAGCTTTTTTAATGGCTTCAAAAGAGTCATAATTTCAGCCTTTCTTTCATTTTTAGCCTGTTTTTGGCATTTTTCACCATTTTCAGCTTTTTTTTATCACATGACTCTCACACCCCTGTAGAATATGTATAATTTACTTTTAACTGATTGACCTTGACCTCTGAAATGCATTATGCAAGGTTCAACCTTAGCTTGTGTCTTGTTTTCTCCGTAGAGGCAAAAGAAAGTATGCAACCCTGTTGATTTGGCTGTTATGTAAATATAAAAGTAATGGAAAAATGGGTGTATCAATTAATTTTACATTTTGTGGTATATCTCGGAAACTATAAAGAATTCTGAGGTGAAATTTTGGATATATAATCAGAAAAATATGGGCTTTTATTTGGCATCAAAAAATATACACTTTCGGTTGAGCCCTGGGTGATGAGAATGTGATCGGAACCTACACCTTTATTATTATTGTCTCAAAATTGTTATCATTTTTGATTCATGAAGCTCTTCTCATTGACTCTATTGGATGACCGTTGAAAAAATGAGTTGGATTAAAGCAGAGGCCGAAGAAGAGCACATTCCCTACACATGTATTCAAGCACAACAAGGTTTCCAATATCATGGCAAAAGTATAATAATATATCGCATTTATATAGCGCAAAATCTACAAAAAGAAACTCTTTAAGTGCTAAAACAAAGACAAAACATTAAACAGAAAAACAAAACAAAACTTATAAATGAGGAAGTGCTTGCCAAAAAAGGTACATGTTTTCGGAGGACGAGCGCAGTGAGCATGGTGGTTGGTGCGTACACAAGGATGATAACAAGTACGATGAGAGAGTGGATTCAAAGTAACGAAATGCAAGATTAGTGAATTTAATTGGCAGCCAGTGAAGCTCGCACAGGTTGTACCTGTAACAAACAGTCTCATTATGATGTCAACTGCTTGCATCTGGAATGAGCTTCTTGTCTCTCTTCCTCATAATGCACAGTCCTTGCCTGTGTTCAAGCAGAAACTGAAAGCTATGGGTGTCCTTCCTGATTTTTACCTTTGTAAAGTGATTATTGTTGTGGGATGTTATACATGTTTACATCCATCATCGAAATACCAATTTACCCATTTTTATGATCATTTTTAGGCTCAGATGGTTTTGTTGGTAATCCTGTTAGTATCTATTGGCAACATGGTGGTTGGTATGTTGTTACCACCCACAGATAACCGAGAAGCACATAAATTTGTTAATAATTCCCCCATTTTTTATGATCATTTTTAGGCTCAGATGGTTTTGTTGGTAATCCTGTTGGTATCTATTAGCAACATGGTGGTTGGCATGGTGATACCACCCACAGACAGCCGAGAAGCACAAGGATTTGTTAATAATTCTCCCATTTTTTATGATCATTTTTAGGCTCAGATGGTTTTGTTGGTAATCCTGTTGGTATCTATTAGCAACATGGTGGTTGGTATGGTGATACCACCCACAGACAGCCGGGAAGCACAAGGATATGTTAATAATTCACCCATTTCTATGATCATTTTTAGGCTCAGATGGTTTTGTTGGTAATCCTATTGGTATCTATTGGCAACATGTTGGTTGGCATGGTGATACCACCCACAGACAGCCGGGAAACACAGGGATTCGTTAATAATTCACCCATTTTTATGATCATTTTTAGGCTCAGATGGTTTTGTTGGTAATCCTGTTGGTATCTATTGGCAACATGTTGGTTGGTATGGTGATACCACCCACAGACAGCCGGGAAACACAGGGATTCGTTAATAATTCACCCATTTTTATGATCATTTTTAGGCTCAGATGGTTTTGTTGGTAATCCTGTTGGTATCTATTGGCAACATGTTGGTTGGTATGGTGATACCACCCACAGACAGCCGGGAAGCACAAGGATTTGTTGGATTCAAAGGTAATTTATTATTAGGACTAGAAACTTTGTTCTTTTCATTTTTCTTATTTCTTCACATCTCTAACCACACCGCACTTGATGCTTTGGTAACATATGTGACCTGCTCCCATGAAACCCGGACAAAGTCGTGAAAACTAATTTTTCTGATTTATCCATATTTAAATGCTGACATTATAAGCTTTAAGGGGTGTAAGCACCTTGCTCAATGTTACGTTTTTGCAAGTTTATTTTGTACCATAACTTTTAAACAAAGTGCTTAAAGTTAATAAAAGTATGCATTTCCAGAAAGGAATTTTCACAAGGAACATGATGGTGATGTTGATTTTTGACCAAAAATCACATTTTTTGAGAAAATCATGAAAAACACATTTTTTGGCCGTTTGGGCTTCAAACCAAGCTAAAAATAACATTAAAAAAAAAAAAGACCTAGGAATGGGAATTTTAATTCTAAACACCCACTCACATGTTGCGTCATTTTTTACTTTTTAGGCTTTTGGCCAATTTTGAAATTTTGACGTTATTTGGCATGAAAATCAAAAAATTTGCCAAAATCCTAAAAAGTAAAAATGACGCAACATGCGAGTGGGTGTTTAAAATTAAAATTCCCATACCTAGGTCATTCTTTAAAAAAAAATGTTATTTTTAGCTTGGTTGGAAGCCCAAATGGCCAAAAAATGTGTTTTTCGTGATTTTCTCAAAAAATGTGATTATTGGTCAAAAATCAACATCACCATCATGTTCCTTGTGAAAATTCCTTTCTGGAAATGTATACTTATATTAACTTTAAACACTTTGTTAAAAAGTTATGGTACAAAATAAACTTGCAAAAATGTAACATTGAGTAAGGTGCTTACACCCCTTAAAGTGATATATCATTTGTTAACATTGCTCAATGTTTTGCCCATAGTCATTATTTCCTTTGTTTTCTATTGATTTTGGGCAAGTGTATTGGGCTGTAACTCCATAAGTGTTCTGGCGACTTTGTCCGGGTTATATGGGAGTATCGATGTTGTATCTATTTTTATGAGCGAGTTCAGAGAGCTCAGCCGGAGTTGTGAGAGACCTTCTTTGCGTCAGGCACGTTGCAAATGAGTGTAAAAATTACGGTATATAGGTTCATTAGGTTGGCCTTTATTTTTTCAATTTTCAGCAAAAAACCAACCAATTTCATGTTTGGGTGCTTTTCCATGATTTTTTTTCAAAAAAAGCACCCAATTCACTATAAATTTGGGTGCTTTTACAGGCCCTGACTATTTTACTTGTCCAGAAAATTAGTCAGGTTACGCCAATCAAACAATATTTTTAGGCCTTATTATATTGGAAGGATACTGACTATTAGAGAGATGCGGTACATCTCCATCTAAATGAAATCTTGAGTATTCATGTACCAGGGAGGAAGCATTTCATTAAAATTGAATCTTTTTATAACTCATATTTTATCAAGTAGTTCAATTATCAAGTAGTACAATTCAGTTCAGTTTATACAATTTTATTTTCCATATCAACAAACACAAACCAAATTTAAAAAGTTATTTTAAGACATACAAGAAGTTTCAATTGCGAAGTCAATAAACCGATACAACCACATTCGGTGAAGCAAGTTAAAATCTCCTAGTATTCTTTCATGAAGATTTTTGTGCCCCCGCAAACTATTTGTGTCGCCTGAACTATGTTCATGGGGGCACATACTAATCCAAATTCTGTAGGGGGTGGGGTGTGTATGTGGGGGAGCGCAGGGGTGGGGATGTGTGTGTGTATCATTTTGTTTAACCTTTTTCATATTGCTTCTGTAACCTTAACTCATATTGCCGCCAAACCTGGTGCATGTGTTCACCATGGACAGCTCCATGTCATGGTAGGGTCAAAGGTCATTTACCAAGGTCAAAGGTCATGTGAGGTCAATGTTTCAGTTAACCCTTTTCATAGTCCTACAGGTCAAAAGAAAGGTCCAATTTTCAACTTTGTCTGATTTCAAAGGTTAAGGTGTCAAATTGTTCATCTTGGACCAGCAATCAAAAGTGTCAAATTATGACGACCCCATGACCCGACCTTTCCCTTGGGGTCAAATTTTCAACTTTTAGAGCAGTCTTGAAGTCTAGGGTTATCGCACAAACAGGTCGACACTAGTGGTTCGAGAACCAACTTGTCTAAATAAGAAATTTCAGTTTAAAAACAAACAATTTTTGGTGCATGGACCCCTCCTCCTTTCTGCATAATTCATGGATAGATTAACCTTAGAACCTTAGTCATTCTACCATAATATGTATCCCTGACCTGGGGTAAACATTTCAAGAATTATTCACTTCTCTTGTGTGAAAAATATCCAATTGACCTATCAACCTATTTAATATTATATGACAATGCATGATAAATATGCACATAAGATTTCTGACACAAGTGCTTAATGCTGGTAAACTGGCCCTTTCACATTTACATAAGCTGGTATTCTGGCCTGTTAGGTTCAAAGGGTTAATTTTAAGTGCAACAAATAAAATATATTCTTAGTCACTGAGTGCGACTTTACTTCCTAATAAGGAATTTTGGCCATCCATTATAAGACGATAGATGACAGTGCGTTCAGCGTGAAACGCAGTGGAGCCGCGTGTTCAAAATTACGGCGCGATACAGGTATACGCACACATCCGGCACACACAGCTTTACTGGGTTTGGAATATTTCAATAGGGGTGTACGTTTTTCCAATGATAATGTTTATAGTTTTTGGCAATTATTTACATCGATTTTGGTTTATAAATGACTCAAATTTGTGACTAAGAATGAGAATAAAAGATGGCGATTTATTGTTTTGCCTGTCATCTATCGTCTCATAATGGATGGGCGTACATTATTTTTTCGTAATGGGCACCCACTTCGGGGGCACCCATTACTCAATAATGTACGCCCATCCATTATGAGACGATAGATGACAGGCAAAACAAAAAATCTTATCTTTTATTCTCTAATCAAAAACTGCATTTACATTGCAACCAAACAATTTGTTTGTTTTTGCAGGTTCAACGTTCAAAACCAATGTAGGAGCAGATTTCCATGGTGAGAACTTCTTCTCAGTGTTCTCCATCTTTTTCCCAGCAGCCACTGGCATCTTAGCTGGAGCTAACATCTCAGGAGATCTTAAGGTAGGAAATTATAGATAGAAATAATCATGTGAGTGCAAGAAAGTTGTATCTTCAATGGCTGCCTTAAGTTATATTTATTTAAAATCTTGTCACTAGAGTGTGAAAAATCCTCCAAAATTTCAATGTCATATGTCAGTGGCTCTTGAAATGGTTCTTCAGGTGACACCGTCACCTGAAGAACCATTTCAAGAGCCACTGACCCAAGATTGTATATTATGCAGTTTTAAATCCAAATTAATAACAAATGGCAGCTATTGCAGATACGACTTTCTTGCACTCACATTACGAAATGTAACCCACCATATCAATAAGTACCTCAATAAGGTCGGCATAGTATATTATGAGAAACGGGCCATTGAAGCTGAGCATAGTCAAATATCGCATCCAAAGATCGAATTTCTAATTTCATCAGAAATGTTACCTTTTGAAGTGTTTTCTATCATATTAATCAGGTTACAA
>JXSR01S039580.1:90068-102651 GCA_000969725.1 Ophiothrix spiculata | reverse complement strand
AATTTTAAGAACTCGCTTTTTAGAAACTCACCAAAAATGAGTTATTTTGCCAATTTTTTTTGAACAAGCCTAGAAAAAGTATTATTTGGCAAAAATCTTCCAAAATAGGTAAAAATCATCTAAATCGATAGTTGTAGGGAATGTTTTCTCAAATTTTTGATTAACTTCTTAGTTTTTCAAAAAAATGGCCAAAAAGTGTCAAAAAATGCCCCAAAATCATGATTTAAAAAAAAATGAATTTTTGGCCTTTAAGGACCGACATTTTCAAAACTAGAGGATTAAACAAAAAATTGAGGAAACATTTCCTAGTACCATCAATATAGATGACTTATACCTATTTTGGAACATTTTGGCCAAATAATATTTTTCCTAGGCTTGTTCAAAAATTTTTTGGCAAAATAACTCGTTTTTGGTGAGTTACTAAAAAGTGAGTTCTTAAATCAAGAATCTGATGATATAAATAGATTTCTTGAGAAATTCCCTTTCTAAATATGTATACTCTTATATAGTTTACTTTATTAGTTTTCAAGTTATGATCAAAATGAATTTTCAGAAATCGTGAGGCTCCGACCTCCCTTAAAGTTCTTGAAGAGTGTGTGCCAGGAGTCTTGTGTTGGTCAATGTGGAGATGGATAAATATTTTGACACTTGGAAGATTTTCTATCAATTTCAGCCAACCAGTTTGTTGTGCTTTTTCATGCACTGCTGTACCATCATCTTGAAGGAATGTAAATTTAAGGAGGGATGAAATTCTTAGAACACATATAACTATTTCCTTGTATTTAGGTCAAAACATACTTCTTATGGGCTACCAAACATTTGGTGCATCAAGTCTTTGTCATCTTATTATCTGATATATAGTTACAATGTATTTTCTATTAGTAACGGATGCTTGGTGATGAAAAATCAATACTCTACCAAATTGTCTTTGCTTGGTGATTTTCAACACCAATTATCCGTTATTGATTAGAAAATGCATTGGAATTAATGTAATAACAAAGACTTTTTGCGCCAAATGTTTGATAGCTCAAAATAGTATGTTTTCACCTTTTGTGTACAAAGAAACATTGCTTTTAACTGTGTCTTAAAGTAACCAAAAATGAAGCATAAATATGTAGTTGATTTATGTAAATTTCAGAAATCAATGAAGAAAATCTTGTGTTATCTCTTTAGGAATTGTTCTTTTTCAGCTTGGTGGAATTGGCAAGATCCGACCAAACACTCTAGTAATGGGCTACAAAAGCAATTGGCAAGAGGACTCTCATGATAAGGTGGATGATTATGTGGGCATTATACAGTAAGAACAAGTTTGTTTTTGCCCTGATTGATTTAACCTCTTTGTACAGCAATCATAGTAGGTCACTTTTCAGGTACGCATTCCCTTTTTTCCTTTATTGATATTAGCCCAAGACTACCCAAGGGCACTTTCTCAAAATGACTGTATATAAGATCATCTTGTATCTTACAAGGGTTTTTTTTTAAAACAACCACATAGATTTTCAGATTTTCATAACTTTAACATGATGCATCAATGGATAGCTACAAAAAAAAAATCAAATTTCCTGAGATGTGGCTAAATTTAAAAAAATGTTTTGTTTGTCTCTGTAACTTTCCTGTCATAGTACAGGCAGGTGGTGGAAATAACATAATCAGAAAGCTCATTAATGAGATGTAAAATAACTTTATGTGGTAATTTCACTATTGCATACCATTCAGTCATGTATAAAACAGTTAGGAAGGTTGAATTAATTGATTTCAATATGCTTTTCAGTCTTATTTCAAACAATGAAAAATTATAAAGGATTGTCAAAATTATATGCAGTATACTTTTGTATAGTAAAAACTATTTTTTCAATTTTCAAAAATTGGATGCAAGTGAAAGAGGACAAATAAACATATTTTTAGCCTATGCTTACACCCAGTCAGCAACTTGTGATGTATTTGTTTGTGTTTTGTTGTATACAGTGACACATTTGATATGAACCATGGTCTATGCATTCTACGAATCCCAGAAGGATTTGACGTATCCAGTGCCTTATCTAGTGGATCTCCTGGAGAAAAGGGTGGTAAGCAAAAATAAATTGTGATCTATGGTGTCAATTTCAAATATATGCATCAGATTTAATGATTTTGATAGAACAGTAAAATCTAAATGTGGACCAAAATACAGCAAAAACAAATTTCCATAAAGTTCTTGATTTTACTTATATTTTAACTTATCAAAATCCTATCAATATGGTGTGGGGATGACTAAAATTACTGCTTCTGGTCTGTTAGTCTCATACCATGTAATCACAAAGCATGGTTTTGAGATTACCTAAGTCCATGTAACACTCAGAGAAAGGTCTGTTCCTCCTCTAGATAACAACAAATATCAAATTTTGTGAAGTGTTTTGATTCTCCATACCTTTTTGGCAAACATTTTATTTTGAATCACCCGTGTCATAATACGAAATATGTATAGATTGATAGACATTAACTATAAGCAGGAGTGGACATCCGGGCATTTGTTTACATCCGGGACGTTTGTCCAAATAGCGCGGTGAAAACATTTGCCGACTTCCCATTCAACTCAATGGAGAAAATGACGGCTCACGGAAACTTTGATTGATTTTAGCAAATTGTCAAAATATTTTGATTCCAAAATCATATGAGATGTGTGGTATTCAAGTCATAACAAAATGACAAACAGCTCATCATTTCACAGATTTTCGTCTGGCTAAAAAAGAAAGAAAATGAAGAGATGCCTGGCTGAAGTATTGATTGTTTTCACCTTGCACGAAGTCCAGCGCGAGTTATTTTTAGATCATTGTGCTGCGTATGCCCTGCGTATGACGTAGGTTTGCTTTTGCCTATATAATGATCCAAAATTTTTGAACATGAAAAAATTGCATTTTCAAGATACTCTTTTTTTTGCAAAATGACATTTTACCTTGGTTGTGATATTTTACTCTTGCTAATCTAGTTTCTTATTCTCTTCATTAAATTCAGATGATTCATCATCCCACACTCCTGAGCATCAAGAAACCAATAAGCCACTGATGGCCGATAGTACACATCTCATGAAGGGTCAAAAGATAGATCATGTCATCAAATCAATGACCAAATTCCAAAGCAAGATGCCCAAAGGAACCATCGATGTATGGTGGCTACAAGACGATGGAGGTAAGATACGCGAGAGAAAGTTCTGGGGAAACTGTCTTGATTTTCTGATTTAATCAAATTTAGAATTGAAGTTTTAAGGGAGACATAATGCTAAAAACTTGCCATCAACTTGTTTTTCAAATTGACTTCTAAATCACAACTGGAAATTGTAGAATAAAGCGATTGGTTTCCTCAACATGGCTTTTAAAATACATTATACAGGGTGTCAAAAGTTTTTGGAAGGTGCATTGTGTTGTGCCAAAATTAAAGTCATTTGGGGGAAAATTTGGAAAAAAAAATGCCAATGTAAATCTAGAAATCCAATCCTGATAACAGAAAGATTTTATCAAATACAGTGATATTTGGACTGTTTCAAATCCTTCAGTTGCATGGTAATATAGGGTTTGATATCAAATTTTATTTCACGAATCAATTGCAAATGTTAAACTCATGGTTTTGAATTTGCCTTTTGATTTAAAATTGATTTGATATTGATTTTGGCCCCTCTTTTATGATATAAATTTGTTAGTTTCTCCATTACTTTGTTGTTATGTGATAATATTTGTTTTGTTTATTGTAATATTTTGATGTGTTTTTTTTCTTGATTTGTTTCAGGGCTTACACTCCTACTTCCTCATCTACTCACACAAAAATCTATCTGGGAAAAGTGCAATCTGAGGGTGTTTACTGGCGGTATGCAGTCAGACTTGGGCAAAGAAAGATTAGAGTAAGTACCAAGTTAGCTCTATTTAGGGGTTGCCTTTACACTTTTAAATCCACAGGACAGAAGGACCAGTAAGTTTCAAAATCCACAGGACCTTCCCTAGATTTACAGGTCCTTCAGAAGGACTTTTAATTCCAAAATCAGTGACAGCCTAAAAAACGATCGGACCGAAGGACCATCTCATTGCTGAACTGGTCGGTCTTTCCGAAATTCTGTCGGTCGGGACCGACGGTCCGACGGTAAAGTCACTTTTTACAATAAACCAAAACCATATGTCAAAATCAGACAATCACCTTATAAACCAACCAACATTCTTTTCAGCGTTGCTGCACCTGCTACCTGAGGCCCGGAGATAAGTAGATGGTCATGCGTGTTCAAATTTTCAGGCAAATTCTAGAATTAATTTCTGACACTGTACATATCCCATATGTTGTAACGTACGTTAATCCTCATAAGTTGCATTGTTCATTTAGACCACAAGAGCTCTTTTTTTTTTTTTTATTGTTAAGCTTATGAGAGGTCTTGTGGTGTAGTTGACCAATGCAGGATTTTGAATCAGAAGTTCATGTCCTGTTGTGACCAATGGGTTGTGTCCTTGAGCAAGGCATTCACTCTCAAACATGCTTAGAGAAGTTGCTATGTAGAATATTAAGATCTAAGTGCAGATAGAGTATGCACAATTGTCTGTCTGGTAGCACCCTTAATTGATACTCTCCAATTGTGATGGCTCTACCAAAAATTGTCAACTATCAATAATCTTATTCTGTCAAAAAATGAGTTGCTTACAAACTCTATATATTTCTCTTCTCCTTTCAGATTGGCTCAGATGTTAAGTAAGTTCCGTATTCCCACCGGCAGCGTTGAAATCATAGAAGACTTCAGCAAGAAGCCTCAAAGTGACACGTATGTATATGCAATCTAGATCACCATTTTAGTACAAGAAAGTTGTATCTGTAATAGCTGCCATTTGTTATAAATTTGGATTGCACAATTTATAATCTCCAGTCTTGGGTCAGTGATTCTTGAAATGGTTCTTTCAAGAACCACTGACAGGAAAGTTTTGAGGGATTTTTCACATTTATGTGACAAGGCATAAAATAGATATAACTTATAACTTTCTTGCATTCAAATGATGAGATGAACCTTAACGAACAAACATATTGGGTCTGTACATCAAAATGTTAGACCAGGACTAAGTGAAATATGACCTTATAAAGAGTAATATTTTGGGATTTTTGTGTTAATTATATCTTTTTCTTAAATATTTGTTCAGTATTATTTAATGTAGGTGTAGATTTTGTCCAAATTTTAAATTTGTCGTGCATAAGAATGAATGTTTGATTATTTGTAATCATTACAGTTTCAAAACGATGTTTTATCACATATATGTAAAACATTGCTTTAGAGGTAAACACTACATCAGGGATATATTTTATTTGCTTTAGAGCTTTTGATTTGGGGCAAAAGCTAGCTAACTTAACAACTTGTCAAAACGCACCTTTTGTTACCAATTTAAACACCGAACGCATTATTGTATGTTATCCTTGACATATTCTGGTAACCTTAATCCTAACTGATGGTAAAAAAATGTCATTTCTAACCTATCTGCTCAAAAAAGGAAGGGAGACAAAAGAGTGCTTTTACCTGGATTTTTAAACTTGGGACCTTTTGCTCTCCAAACCATTAATTGCATTTCACCAAGCTGGTATTAGACCAATTACATATACTGGTTTAAGGGGTTTTCTCTGAGATGCAGTTGCTTACGACTGCGGCATAACAAGTTTTTTTCACAAATAGTAAAAAATATAAAAAATTCTTGCATCCGTTTTGCGTGCGCAAATGTCAATGCACACTGAACGCATGCTTTACTAACACGTTTGGTTAATCACGCGCCGCATAGCTGCATAATATATTATACGCGGGAAATTATGCAGACGCAGATGTGCCATCAAAGTAATCAAGTTTTATTAAAAAATGCCAGTTTTTGTCATTTTTCTTGAAAAACTAACACGGTGACCCTATTTTTTTATTTCAGTATTTTGAAGAGCGCAAAAAGTGCTTTAACATATGTAAAAATTAAAAAATAAATGGAGCATTTACTATCTTACAAGCACATAATGATCGACGTTTTGGCGATTTCCCTATACTTTGTACGGTAAATCGGGTGATTTTTTTGGAAAATATGTACTTTTTGAAATGCCTGTACCTCAAAAACGAGCATGGTGACCTATATTTTTTATTTTAGATTCGTTATCAGCACAAATAAATCTATCAAATACTAAATTTATAAGAAATTAAATGGAGGATTTGCATCTCGGAGAAAACCCCTTAACATCCTTCCTATTGGATTTGAGGGCCTGAGATTCCAATTTAGCAGAATACCACTGAGTTGCTGCCCATGTCTTACTTAAATCAGACAGGAAGGGGTGAATAAAGTGTGTTTTTACCTGATTCAAACTCATGACCTCATGTTTGCCAAGCTGTGTATGCCATTATAGTCAATTCAACCCATATGTGCCCCAATATCATTGTTGAAAAGGTAGTTTCATTCTATTAGGAGCAGGGACATAAGGCAAATTCTAAAATAGCCCATCAAATTATAATGTTTGCAGCCATGCATTCACTAGTGTTTTGATTTGTTACCGAAATTATGGTCACACAGAATTTACTTTTAATTTATTGTTAATCATTTTTTCTCTCATTTCTATGAAAATCATAATTGTATTATTTGTTGTGAAAGTAATACTGTTTAGATGAATGATTGAACAGTCCTTAAAAATAACCTTAGCCACTTGCATTTGAATTGGGCCTATCTTATTTTCCCGGGCTCTGTCTATGTTTAGCCTTTTATCAATAGTTGTATGTCACCATACTTCACATTCTGTGCAATTATTAAATTTAAACATGACAACGATGGTGACAAACATACTCTTAATTTTTTTGTAGCCAACAGGTTTTGGGACCAAGCCCTATTGAGAGCTTTTCATAAAAGTTTCATCCCCCTCAGGCATAATTGGCTGTGTCCAAAACTATACGGGGATGCACACAGCGACACGGACGGATTATAGCAGGCCACCATTGAATAGCTGCGTGGCAGCGATTTGGTTCCCGTATATATTTCTTCCACTAACGTGTTTGGTTTTTGTGCATTTTTGTGATTTCAATAATGATATTCCATGAGACTTTTAGTTATTAGGGTTAAGACAACATACCAAAAGTTTTTTTAATGCTGCTTTTGTCCCTTTAGACTTTTAAAAACCAAAATTGTTTGAATCTAAATTTGAATCAACATACATATTTTCATATTTTGATCTTGAACATTTTATTCCTGCAGAGTAAGGCAGTTCGAGGAATTGTTAGCACCATGGACGTTAGATAAAGAGAAAGGAGAAACGCATGAAAAATTCCCCTTGAAAATCACTCCAGAAGAAATAGAATCTAATAAAGATAAGGTAGGTGAAATCCATATTGCTGATATTTGTTATCACATTTGAAATGAGTAACAAAGTAAATATGATGAATTCTGACACCAGAAAGCAATTGTATGGATTGTTTCAGTTGGAGAAATAGTTATCTTGTGAATGCAAGTCATTTGTTACAGAAATAGCTGCCATTTTTTAAAATTTGTATTTTCAATTATATGTTGTCCAGTCAAGTTGGTTCAAGTGGTAAGGCGCTTGCTTGCGGTGCGGATGGTCCCAAGTTTGGACCCCGTTGATGCCAAAAGTGAAGCGCACTTGAAATACCCTTGGACAATGAACTAACTACTAATTGTCTCGCAGAAACTGGTTCTAAACTTTTGGAGCTGATCCGGGTAGCGATGGTGCATATGTGGGCTGATCAAGGTTCAGCACCCGTAGAGATTGCAGAACCTAAAATGATGCTTTATGGGAAATGGAGCTTACTTAGGCCACCGTGGTCAGCAAACACCTGTTACAGAGATGCCATGTAGTACGAATTTTCCGTATTTCGTACAGGAATTCTTGCAAATACGGAAATACGAATTATGTACTTCAAAGTACGCATTTAGCATGTTTAGATCGACTGAAAAAAAACCCCTAAAATACTCCCATTGAGCGCCCAAATCTACCTTAAGATTGCCCAGTACTGTATAATACAGAAATAATCTTTACTAGAATACTCAAAAGTATTCTGCCGGTACCAATTGATCTGTTCATGTTTTTTGGGACCGCCTGTGCCATATGGATTTTGTTGATTTAACCCGTGAGTGAGGAGGATTTCTCAGTAAGTTATAAATCATCATGACACTCATAGAATAATCGAAAAATGTATAATGTGAGTAATTGTACAATTTAGCTGACAAGAAACAGGTTTATTATGTAATGAAACCGATTTAAAATAGGGGTAGACTTTGTCACTTTTTAAGCTTAACTCAGTCTAGGTTTAGGTTGTTCATGGTTATGTATTTACACAGTACGCATAATTTTGATGGAAAGTTTTATTCTGCACTTCAGTACTCATTCTCTCATCAGTTTGATGCAACTTTTGTTGGTTAAGGTATAGGTCGATAGCCTATGATGTCAGAGAAGGGGTAAGGGATCCTACCTTTCAATAGTCTTTAGGTCAAGGTCCCAGGACCATATCCATGTTTGTACTACATACTATGTTTTGTGCATATGTAGATGCAACTTTAGTTCAAAATAAAATTGGGAGGGACATACAGTATATTATACTTTTCTTTCCACACCAGAAAGAAATGGGAATTTACTGTATGTTTACCTTATCCACACACGGCGGAGCTCTGTTCAATTTTTTTCTTGACATTTTATTTCTATCAATGGCATTGTAAGCTTTGTTATGATGTATCTTGCAGATTAATCAGAACACTGGGATGCCTGTTTTTCGACGTTGAAATAGCCTCTCCAGTGAAGCCGCATTGTGTCAAGCCGTCGCCGATGTAAAAATACAGATTTGTATGGCAAAATACAGTTTTTTGACCCTCTGAGTACAGTTTTCTGACTTTTGAAGTTGGCATCTCTGCTGTTAAGTGTGCTGACACCTTGTGGAATTACAAATCAGAGATGCATAACACACTATAAATCCCCTATATTTATTTTTCTCAATTTATTTTGGACATATCAATCAATCAATCAATCAATCAATTATACAATGTACTTGCATGACATGCAAAGGCATACCCCATGAAGGAGTTTATTCGTACGGGGAATAACGGCTTAAAGTGACTTCCGAACCATGGAGCTGAAATGGTTCACCTAGAGAACCATTCCAGGATACAAATTTTTATGCATATATACATCTAATTCCAACAGAATTGTGTCTCAATTAAGCTTAAGACATTTCTCTCTTTCTCTCCAGACAAGGAAACATCTACGTGTGTGGGAGCTTCTCCATCAGCATTCAGAACATGCAAATCTTATTGTTATGTAAGTAAATTTATTCAAATCACTTGAAATTTTCAAACATTTTACATACACTTGCGACTTCTAGTATTTCCGCAGACATGACAAACAGAAGCTTCTATTTAGATATAATTTAAAATATGTTTTAATTTGTATTTTTTTAATCACAATTTTTTTGGTATGTACATACTTCATTTATTCAAGGGGTATAAATTCATGTTTAATACTCAAATTTGACCCTCCACACCTATCTAAATATTAACCTTTCAACACTATCCAAACACACATGTAAAAGTCTCATAGGCATCAGGCTAGTTAATGAGCTCATTATCTCCACTAGAGCGCTATAGAGAATTTGCAGGCAAAATTTTCAAAGCAATGTGCAGTAAATTAATTGAACATGTTTTTATGCGTAGTAGGATGTAATAGATTCTTGAGAAGCTGAAACCTATAAAAAACATGACCAAGATCATATGAAGAGCAACATTAGGATTTAATCGCTATTTCTTTCCAATCCAAAACTTTGATTAAGGTAAGCTTCCCAGATTATTTACCGGGAACCATTGAATTAAAGGGTCTCTTATTAGTCACTAACTCTTATAGCATTTTAAAGTGCGACATATGAGAATTCTAAAAAAATATTTTGTTTATGTCTTGTTTACATAATTGTTGTTGAATAAGATACATATAGTTGAAAATGTACCTTTTTTTTTATTTGGGGTATATATAAGCATTGTTACGGTAATCTCTCGTTTTATAAAGATTGAAAGGCTTGTGTTGAATAAGATACAATTATAATACTTGAAAATGTGTCATTTGTTCATTGTTTTACTTCTTTCTTTCAGTTTTTTTTTTCTGGGGGGATTGAGGCAGGTTAAGGTTAGCCTTGAAAAAGACTGTTTTGTATGTGGTGTTTTGAAAGGCTGTTGTCTTTTTTTCGGGGGGGGGGGGTAATTGAAGCAACTTACAAGTCATTTCTCTTTTGTAAGGTTTGGTAGCCTTGAAAAAGGCTGGTTTGTATAGCCTTGAAAAATGCTGTTTTGTATAGCCTTGAAAAATGCTGTTTTGTATAGCCTTGAAAAGGCTGTTTTGTATAGCCTTGAAAAGGCTGTTTTGTATAAGGCTGTTTTGTATAGCCTTGAAAAAGGCTGTTTGTGTATATAGCCTTGAAAAAGGTTGTTTTTAAAACTTGTTGAACATCATCAGTAGGCGATGTGATATCCTTTTGCCTTCACCATTTTCGCGACAGCGTTTAATCATGGAATGGACAAGATGTATGTATGAATCAAAGATGTTCCCATGAGAATTTGATTTCCTGAATTAGGGCTGTCTAGTTGGATGGTTTTATTTATAGCACGTTTTAGATCTTCTTCTATTTCATTCCAAATGTTTTCGATCGGGTTTAAATCTGGAGATTGAGCCGGCCATTCAACAAAATCAATTTGCCAATCAAAGCCATCTTGTTTCATGTGAAGGAGATGTTGGATCGGAAAACCAATCCATGATTACCTTTGCTTTATGACAAGGAGCATTATCCTGCTGATAAATAAAATTCTTGCCGATCAACCTATGGCCAGATGGTAATATATTGTTCTGTAGAATATCAAGATATTGCAACTTTTCCATATTCCCATTTACTATCACTAAATTGCCAACCGCAGCCTGCAAGAAGCAACCCCAAACCATACTGCCACCTCCTGCATGTTTCACTGTATGTTTGGTGTATCGAGTTTTATTGGATGGATGCCTTATGTAGCCCTTTCCGACACTCCGAAAAAAGCAAAATCTGTTTTTGTCGGACCACAAAACACGCTTCCAGTTGTCCTTATCCCAGTCCCGAAACGATTTCCCCAATTTTTTTCTGGCCTCAAGATGACGAGGTTGAAGGAGTGGTTCTTTTCTTGGTCGGTATGCTGAGAGATCATGCCAAGTCAAACGCTTCTTGATGACTGAAATGGAAGGGGTACTTCCAATTACAGCTAGAATATCTTGCTGGTGCTCAGTGGCAGGCTTAAATGGGTTACGCTTACAGCTAACAACTGAATGTCGTTCTTCAGCTGCTGATATCTTCTTTGGCCGTCCACTTCTGGCCTTATTTTCCATGCTGCCAGTCTCAGACATTTTTTGAGGTTGTATCTGACAGTGTGCCCTCGTCTACCTTCAAACGCCTTCCTATTTCTCCTTCCTCCTGAAAGTTTGTTGACTCTGATGTCTTAGGCATGTTTAGTTGTACAGCTCCTACACATCACTGTGTAGTGCAGCATTGAAGAAATCTGGGATGGAACCTCATTGACCCAGATCGATAAGACTGACTGTTCACAATATCACTATCTACCCATGTGGAAAAAATGAAGGTCAACTTTTACCAAGAGTTATTACTCAGTGACTCAGTTAGTTATGTAAAAAATGTAACGCCAGGTCAGCAAGTAATTGATAAATTAATAGTATGAAATTTACTGATATTTTTGTTTTGAAGTAGGAAAGTACGTGTAATCATGAAAACGGCTAGAGGGCCTTTAAAATAATAGTCGTTTGTTTATCAAATTATCAAGAGCCACAGACATATGGCAGAGATATTCTGAGGAAATTTTTGGATTTTTTTTAGTGATATAAAACATATGACAGCCATTGCAGATACTTTCTTGTACTTACATGACAAATTATCTTGACATGTGTTTTTTTCTCTGTCTCATTTCAGTACCTTGCCTATGCCAAGAATGGGCACAATATCACCATATATGTACATGAGTTGGCTGGAGATGTTATCCAAGAACCTGCCTCCTGTATTACTCATGAGGGGCAACCAAACCAGTGTGCTTACATACTACTCATAGTTATCATCAAACCTGTCTCCTATACTACTCATGAGGAGCAACCAGACCATTGTGCTTACATACTACTTATAGCTATCATCAAACCTATCTCCTATACTATTCATGAAGGGCAACCAGACCATTGTTCTTACATACTACTCATAACTATCATCGAACCTGTCTCCTACACTGCTCATGAGAGGCAAGCAGACCCGTGGGCTTACATACTATTCATAGTTATCATCCAACATGTCTCCTACACTATAAATTAGGGGCAACCAGACAAGTGTGCTTACATACTACTCAGAGTGATCTTCGAACATGTCTCCTACACTGCTCATGAGGGGCAACCCGGGCAGCCAGACCTGTATTATATCCTGGAATATTGATATCATGTAACACTGCCATTTTCAAGTTTACAAAATACAGTAGAAATTCTTTATAACAAAGTTGCTAGGAACAGAGAAGTTAGTTATCTGCATTTTATCTGCCTTTTGTTCTCTCAGAGTTTTAAAAATAAA
>JXSR01S039580.1:45790-73610 GCA_000969725.1 Ophiothrix spiculata | reverse complement strand
AAAATATCACAAATGCATATCAACTTGATTTGCTAGGAAATTATGACCAAAAAATCAATTCAAGAGGTGAAATTATTTTTACACCAATAAAACCATCCGTTTTTTGTCAAAAGTTTGCACAGAATAGGAGAGGTAATAAACTGAAATGAAGAGCACACACACATATATATAATGCATGATGAAAAACAAAATAGACCTGTAGCACCGTCTGTTATAAAAGTACACTCAGTTTGACATTGGGTTACCAACATGACATGAAAAAATGCTAAGCTTTTGCTCCTGCTTTTGCTGACAAACCATAATGGATTTGAATATCTAATCTAGTTTAGGTGCATTCAGAGTTTCAGCAATGCCATCTCTCGACATTTAGTTATATGTGTGTAAAGCAGTGTTCTCTCTAAGGATTTTGGCTCTGCGCCAAATGATAAAGTCATAAAATCAACACTTGGAGATCGCCGATCGCTGACATACGACCTTAAAAACAACTTGAGAGTTTTAAGAAAAACCAAGTAAAACAAGAATAAATCTATGGTTTTTTTTAAAGACCAACTTGCGTTGTGAAAAGAAAACTTTGCCTTCTCTTAAGGAGCCAAAATTGCACTAATTTGTTTAAGTTGGATAACAAAAAACATCTTTTTACTTTTTTGTTTTGAAAAGGCCTGCACCAATTTTTAAGCTTCTGCACCTATATCGCGACATACGGTGTTAGCAGGAACACTTGTGTAAAGACAGCATATGGGTTAGTGTTGCCTGAACTTGGAATGCACCACTAGCAGATAAACTTACACTCACTTTAATTACATCAGGTAGTCTTTCTTAGGACCAAATCAGTGCCTACAAACGGCACTCAAATATCATTTTATAAAACTTTTACCATATAGGAACTAAGTTGAATAGAAGATTTGTTGTTGTTGCAAGATATGGTTTAAACTCTATACTGTTCAATATACAATAAATGATATTCTGTGAAACATTGTCAACAAATTGTGCTAACGTGATACTACTATGGCAGTGCTTGTTTTAAACTCTTATAAATAAACAAACTAGATCATTGCGTTACAAAACATATAGCATGTTATATCGTCAAAAATAAATGAGTAATTTTTAACACTAGTGTAAATTAAGTGCAATTGTCTTCAAATCCATTGGTTATAAAGGAGGACGTCATATTCCAACCATTGATTGACCACCTGGAAACGGCAATGCAAGGTTTTGAACCGAAAACGATATACATTGTACACACAAATCAGTGGCTCAACCATGTTGATGCCATTTTTAAATGATGTGGTTTAGAGCAAAAACAATGAAATCAGTCATAACTGTTAAGTTTTTCATACATGGATTTTATATTTTCTACTGATGGGCTTACTAATATTCTTGCCACTCAGTTGTAAATTGATCTTGAGTCATGTTACCAGTACAATGACTTGCAAAATGGGCTTGATACAATATCTCATGAAAAGTCTTTATTTCTTACTTTCTATGTTGGTATATATATCAACCAGATAGAAGGGTCGATTCCATAAGGTTCCAAAAGCAGTTGGAATATGAAGTTTTCCTCATCAATGATTTATGTTGTTATAGTGCAAGAGAGGAAAATATAATCCAGACAACTAGTTATATTTATTCTTACGAATACATGGATTCAGTCAAAGCATTCTGAAATACAAACATTGGCCAGAGAAAACGATAGATGAAATAATGGGCTGGGTTATTCCACTTGAAAATTGTACCCCCTCTGTGGCAGATATGGAAATCCTATTTAGACATTCCAAACTAAGAAACCAAAATCTCAATTTTCAGTTATACCAAATCTAGACATTTTTAATGAAGAATGGTAAAATATTAATGACATTCCAGCATCTTAATCAAATTTACAGCAATTCCAAGTGGAATTCAACATTCTGATTCCAAATGGAAAGTAAACTTAGTCCATGATCTCCTACAGTGGGTATTAATTTCAAATAAAATAACCCAATGCAAAAGCCCAAACCTTACCAACATACAGAGGAAAACTTGTAAAAACAAACATTGGTGAAATCTGGAAATAGTAAGGTGTAGTATTACTAGTAACAGCTAATTTATGTTATCAATATATTACTTTACAATCAGAAGGAAGGACCTGTGTCCAGGGGAGGGCACTGACAAAGAAAGGTGGTTCGGGTATGTGCGGCCCTCAAGAACCCCTTCTCAAGCTTAAGCACAACCTCTAGTTCATAAGCCCTATTTGAAATCTTTGTAAGTACATAAGCCCCATTGAGTTCTCAAGACCCCCATTTAAAAAAAATCATTAGGAAATATTTGCTATCAGAAATCATATTGACCCAAGATTGTTAGTTCACATGGGCCCTGTAAGAGTCGTTTCAGTTCTCTAGACCCCCTCTACAGTCAATCATCAGTTCCCTAGACCCTAGTTTTAGAAATCTTGGCAGCACACTCCTACCAGACCCAAATTCTAGTGCCCCCATGACCTGTACATGTTAAACCAAGCTTGTGTTGATCAGTTGCCTCTGTAACGTAAAAAAGCAAAGCATATGAAGCTTTCTTTGGTCCTTTTGAGTTTATCTTAATGATGATATCGCAACATTTCTTAACGTTTGATATGCAAAACAGACAGTGTAAAAATTGTTTTCAGTTCATGGTTAACTATCTACAAAGTTTGGCAATTAATAATATTTCATTGATTTTGGTCATTAAATTATTATTACATTAGAATAAATTAATATGGTGATCACTTTAAGGGCACATGATTACACTACTTTACAAGAATGCCATTTTGATTTTGGTCAAAGACAAACATGCAAATTAAGAATGCATTACTTTGCAAAGACTGACCTGCAACACTTAAACCCTGTTCTCATGATAAATAAATCAACTCGATTTATTGATTTTACAAGGCAGATTTGACATAATTTATATGAATACATTTTACAAATACAAAGATATGCATTCTGTTGCAGTATTAGTGATTAGCTTTAAGCTTAAAAACCATGTCAGAAGAGTTGTTTTGAGATAAATTAATGTGTAGTATCACCATGAATGAATACATCATGGTTTTTATCAGCGATGTCTTCATTCTTTAAGTTTACTCAAAGAACAACAATATTATATATCTAAAGCTGCTTGAAACAAAACCAAATGTTATCAACTGTTCCAGTAAGAATCAGCTCAGCAGGTATTCAGCCATTAGTGCGAAGTGTCTAGTTCCAAAAAGGCATTAATTGCTTGCAGATACAATACAGAGTTATTTATATTGCATGATAATTTAGGCTCCTCATCAATACAAGACAGGTGACAGTGTTTCTAGAAAATAAAATCACTACATTTCTCTAGAGGAGCACAATTTTTTTTTCCTGAAAGTGTGCAGTATAATATTTACCATCCGAAACACTGTGATTTTCTTCTATATAACCAAAGACTTGGTAAGAATGCACATTGTCTTTGTGCTAGCACAATGCTATAAACAAGCAAGTATTTGTGTATATAAAATTGAGGAAAAGTCCATCGTTATCTAGAGCACAAAATGGCCGATTTGATTCTCTCTATATATAGTTCCATCAAAATGGCCGCTGTGGTTCCACTTATGTTCTCTTTGCAATCACAGAAGGCAATATAGTTTATTCTCATATATTAACAGCACATTTGTGAAGCGTCATTGGAGAGTTTCTTCCTCTTTTGTTTCTTCCGAAAAGGCAATAAACGAGGTTTTCTCTCGTACAAGTTTCTGACAGCACATTTGTAAAGCACCGTCAGCGAGTTGGCAGCACACATAAAATGAAAGCCCTGGCACTGGCAAGGTGAAGCTGAGGAAAGAGTAGAGCGCCCTCACGCCTTCCTTCATCTTCACATTGATTCTGCGATTAACCTTGAGATATCGCCAAACCTTTCTGCTAGTCTGTGCTTCTGTGCAAATTCATCTTCTTCAAGAGCTCGAAGAATCTGTAAGAAAAATGAAATATTGTTAATTAAATAAAATACAAAATATGGGTAACTTTCGGTGCATAAAGTTTCCTAGATTTGTAATTTCCTTTCATCCAATATTGTGCAGAGTGCCTAACAACTACACTACGGCACCCCTGTCATGTGACCTCTGCACAATGTACAGATGTATGCTGACCACTGCAGCTCAATAGTAAGCCCCATTCCACTCTAATCATTTCAGCTTCTATAGCGACCTCTTTAGGGGCACTGAACCTTGATCAGCCCACACTTGAAAAATAACACAGGCAGGGAAGTTAACATTATTTTCAATTGGACTGTCTTTTGTTTTCTTGTTCAATTTACTCTAACGCCAATATTTTCGCGCTCAGCCAATTTTGGACTATTTCACGCTTTTTTATTTTCGTGCACATGAACATTGGCCGAGTATGGAATTTCATTTGCAATAAATATACATTAATTTTCGTGGTGCATTTTTTTCCCCTGCTAATCCAATTTTGCGCGAATATAAATGTAGCGCAAAAAGTTCCACTTATACAGTAATACTCACCTCATTTTTGTATGTGCAAGCATAGTAGAAATATAACTCATTAAGTGCCGTCATGGTGTGGAAATCATACTGGTGATTATGGGAGTGCTCAGCTAACATGGCTGCCATGTCCTGGTCACTGATCCCTGGTAAGGCTTGAATGTCTTTGTAATACCTGCACAATAGGGAAAACATAACATAAATGTTGAAATTGGCTTATGCTTACTTTGGCTTTGTTATCTTGTACACAAGGGCCTAAGGTCAGCATCGCAAATCCTTGGGCAATGAAAACATAAATCCTGAGTGAAGGGCCCTATTGCATGAAGATGTGAAAACATGATATACTCGATGGCCCTGAACCCTGTATTTTTGTTTATATTGTCTGCGGTATTGTAGCATCTATTTTAGTATGTCAATTGCTTTTTTAGAACGGTGCAATAAATAAGATGGAATATGGTTGCCTGTTTAGGGGTAGTCTTATAAACCCTTTAACCAACTGGGTTTGTGATGATATTGCATTGCAATACATTGAAAAATTATGGTTTGTAATGTAATCAACCTAAAGTTTTTGTTAGTTCCCCTGAAGGGATAAGATATACATAACAACTTCAGTCAAACAATGATTTTGAATGTTCTAAATTTTGATTGAAACCATATAATCATACTTAATGGCCACAAAATCTTTTTTGACAGTCAGTCCACCACCAAAAATATGATAAATGCAAGTTAAAACTAGGGTATGTCATGGGTATTTTTGTGTCAGGCTGCATGTCTATTTTTCCACCATGTGTCATTTCAACCAGAAATAGCAATAATCTATAATTAGATTCACTTGTCACCCTATTTCCCAATCCTGGGTTTATGACCCGGGGAGGGGGCCTACTTAGTACAAAAGTGGTTTAAAAGACCTGTTGCAAACATTGGTAGCATAATAATAATAATAATAATGGCATTTATAAAGTGCCTTTTGACCGAAATAGGATACAAAGCGATGAGAAAAAGAAAGAGGGAGACAAACAACTATTTAGGGAAGAGGTGGGATTTTAAAGACTTTTTGAAAGTGATCAAGGAAGTGATGCTCCTGGCAGAGGCCGGCAGACTGTTCCAAAGACGAGGAGCAGATGATGAAAAGGCTCTGTCACCTGACACGGTTCGAGTCCTTAGAACTGTAAGATGGACAGTTTCTGCTGACTAAGGGAGTATTTGGAAATCTGACAAGGAGGGATAATGGAAGACAGGTATGGAGGGGAGAGGTTGTTGACCGATTTGAACGTGTGAACGAGCAGAATTGAATCCGCTGGTCAACAGGGAGCCAGTGGAGCTCGGAAAGAAGAGGTGATGTGTGAGTATTTTGGCAGCCTGGTCAATCAGTCCTTTTTCTCAGAAAAAATTGAGTTTACTTTTCAAAATATTTCAAAATGGCAAAAATGTGGGTAATGTCAATAAATTTGATTATAAAATTGTGTGACTTGCCACATTGATGGGTCTAATTTACAGGTGGCACATCAAATTTCCAAGAGAAATATCCCTACCAAAAACAGACTTGAATATCCCCCCTGGGTTTATGATGGGATCCCTGTGTTGCACACTGACAGAAGTTAACAAATAATGACAACTGAATCTAGGTGATTTCCTGGCCTAGGTCTCAAATAGCTGGAGGATGGGAAATATGGCTGATATCATGCTAATAGCAACTATGACACAGGCAATTTGGAGATTTTAAACCAGATATATCATTTACACAAGAAATATAACAAAACGTGTGAATACACATCATCCATTACAGTAATAAAATTCCCAATGATCTTTTGATATGACCAATATCTATTATTGCATTATAGTCCATCACAAATTAGCCATAAAGTCAGACATATTGTATCCCTTGACCCTCAGCTAAACTGCACATTGTTTCATGTGAGTGCAAGAAAGTCATATGTGATGGCTCACCCTGAAAGGGGAGACTTTGCAGATAATATCAATTTTGATTTTATCATTTAATCTGTTACAGCATTGTCTAAGCTTTAAAATGACACTTTATGTGTTGAAATTGATCAAGACGATCAAATTTTATAACAGAAAATCTGCTAAAAATTCTTATTATTTTATTTATTTTTTGCTGCCTGTTTTCGCCAGTTTCTGTCACAAAGTGTTCTGTCGCAAAGTCCCCCTTTTCGGGGTGAGTCATCACATATATGCAATGGCTGCCGTATGTTATATTTATAGAATGCAAAAAATCAATTTAAAGTTATCTCTTATCTGTCAGTGGTTCTTGAAATGATTCTTCAGGTGACACATTTCAAGAACCACTGACCCAACACTGGATATCACAGAGTGTGCAATGCAAATTTGTGACAAATGGCAGCTATTGCCGATACAACTTTTTTGCACTCTCATGATGATTATTTTGTCCTTACCTTGATACCCATTCCTTATATGTTGGGATATCCTTGGCATACAGGAGTTTACTACTAGGCGAGTCTTTGGTGAGTTGATGCTCACTCACTGAGCAGGCATCCATCAGCGTCTGCCCAATGATGGATAGACAAGCATCTACCGTCTCAGATTTATACGTATCAAATATGAGGTCGGGGTTCTTGATTAAATTCACCCAAAATCTTAATGGTAAACTGTGAACGAAAAATGGAAAATAAAAAAGATACATAATGATAAGGCAAAAGATATATAAGATTTGGTTCCTGCACATAACCCCTAAATTTGATTTGGTCCCTGCATATAATCCAGTCTGTGACATATTTAGACTTTCTAAATCATCCAAAATTTTAATGGTAAATAGTGAAAGAAAAATGGGAAATAAAACAGAAACATAACGACAAGAGGAAAGAAATATATGATTTGGTTCCTGCATATAACCCCTATCTTTGATTGGGTTCCTGCATATAACCCCTTTTCTTTGATTTAGTCCTGCATATAATCTCTGTATATTTGGACATTGATAATTTATAACCCTTGTCTATGACATATTTGGACTAACTTTTGTGATATCAAATAATGAGGTGCAATTAGGGTTCTTGCACACATACCAAACTACTATGAATGCAATTTCATAACTTTTTCCCAATTTTCCCATACAAATTAACCCCTTCCCCCCAAAAAAAAATATTGAGAACTACTCTCCTTAAACATTTGAATTCATGTGTTTAATTTCATGATCAATACACTTTAATCTGGTAGCCCATATCCCATCTTAGAATACTCACAGTAGAACAGATTTTAACAAGCATGTATAATTCATAATTATTATTCAATTAAATATCAACTGGGATATAAGGGAAAATGCAAACTATCTGGGCACCTCCAAAGCCCAAAGCAGACATGTTATTCAGGCATGCCTGCATCTTTTACACAAGCCGCGATGCTCCACTGGCCTAATTACTCATTACCGAGTCTAGTGATTGCGAGAATTTACCCAGAAGTAATCCACATTAAAGGCATAACCATAAGGCATAATTTAGTTATGTGCATTCACATTTAGATTAACATAACCATACATGTAATAATGTACAGAAGAATAGCTTCAGCTAGGGGATAATTTGATTTCACGTTTGCCAAACGGAGAGAAATGACGTCAATGGGAACTGCAACAAGCTTCCACTGTTGGCATTTCATTACTTTGCTTTTATTGGTTTTATGTCAGAAAACTACAAAACTGTCAATTTCAAAATGTCTTTTGATTTATTTAGTAATAATTTATTTATTTAGTATAAGCTTACATTTTCAGTGATTTTCTTTTTATATACGCCCTTACAATTAATGGTATGAAAATCAATATACCAGTACAAATTATCACAGTTTATTTCAAGGATTGTAATTATATTGGATAATATACTTTTTTGCTCTCAATGAGAATAAAAAATATATTTTGCTTTTAAATTTATTTGGAATCTTGCTAAAAAAGACATTCTCCAGTGCTGAAATTTGAATTTCTTAGCAAAAAGTAACAAATAATATTTAAAAACATATTCCTCCAGAAGTGTGATAATATCGATCAAGGGAAATGGGAAACATTCTTAAAATATTGAGTTGTGTTGTTGTTTACACCAAATGATTTGCTTGTTTGAAGTATTTGATTTCTATTGACACAAAGAGAAGACTTGATTGCAGAATAAGGACATTTGTTACTTTCTATAATTAAAAAAAACCCATTACCAAACATACTATGTACGGCATTCCTTTTGGCCTCTTAACCAACAAATATTTGGAGGAAAAAAACCCACAATCTGGGCACTCACCTATTACTCTTCCACGAATGTACAATATCTGGATTAGTGATTTCATGTAACCTTGCTTGATCATCCAGGAAATCAAACAAATATTTGATAGCTAACGGTAACGTGTTTCCACGCATATTTACACTGAAGATCGTTTCAAACAGATCATCCACAAACTTTTGCAAAGTACCCTGTTGGAAGCAAGCAGAAAAAAATGGTTTACAATGTAAGAAATAAACTTCAATTCCTATCATTTTTGAAAATATCTGTAGAAATCTGTAATACTTGTAAATTGTTTAAGGATTCAATTCTTGAACAAAGCAAATTTGTGTACTTAGAGGTGTAATTTGTGAATGTCTACTAACAAAACTTGTAAACTATATATCACAATGGTAAAACAATGCCAAGTGGGCACAACGTCACTTTGATTTGCATTATCAGAAGATAATGAAAGTCAAAAATGTCAATGTCAATGATGCCATCTCAATATCAATTAAACCTGGCTTTGCCTGTTGGAGGGACTAGCCTAGATTCCACTTAGAATTAAAAACTAATGGAAATGCTTTAAATAAAGCTTAAAAGTGTTGTAAAATCCAAAAAACTACACAAATTTACACAGAAGTGGCTCACATATATCTATATGTGATGGTGGTGTGACTATCCAGTGTTTTCTAAATCCTAAATTTGTACCTCAGATAAATTTACCAGATAAAAGATCAAATGAAGCTCTTGGAGATAAGTTAATACATATCGAAAGAGAAACAATTTTATCAAAAATAATTTTGTTTACCCATCACAGATGTAGAAACAAGATCTTTTTAAGATTTGAAACTAGAAACACTTTTTCGCCAGCGACAAAAAATACAGCTGGTAAATAATTTCATTTTTTTCCTCTGTTACACAAATTTAGCGGAAACTACTGGTAGGATATGTAAGTATAAACATGTACTATCGATACATGTGAAAAAAATATATAGCCAGAAAATCAGCGGACAGGATCTAGGTCAGTCCCTTTAAATTAAAATCATCGAAATTTTGATTCTTATCTGAATTTAGTCCAGAACTAAATCAGATACAGACTCAGATCTGGAGTTACTAGTTGGTGATGGAATCTATGACTTAATCTATGACTTTATTACAATGAATTAGTCCAGGTTGCATACTGTTCTGACAACCCTGTTTTACGTACTTTTTAATTTCCTTCAGAAGATGCATACATGTGTAAAACGTCAAAACATTTTACTTGTGACATTGTACAAGCTCCTGACCTCCCACTTTTCAAATTCTGCCGATGACCTCTGACCTACCTTTGTGGTTAGTAACCTGGGCAAGTAGATTTCGGCCATCATCTTGTGGTCTCTTTCACCATCTCCTTTCTTTTCTTGATGATCTGACTCAGACGGCTTGACAAGATGCCATTGTTTATGACCGTTGTCAGACTCTGAGTTTAGCATCGGCGTGGTGGACCGACATGGACTTGACGTTGCTGAAACTGCCACTAGGAATCACAAAAAGATAAGCTTAATATTAGAACAAGATAATACTCATCATAGGACTAGGCTGATGGACAGATGCAAATTTAATGCACCTAAGCACCAAAGGGGATTTTCATTGGGGTAACATAGGGAAACAATTTTTTCATTCTTTAGTTTATGACCAGAAATTGTCCACAAAGACAAAGGTCTAATCAAAACACATGCCACTATTTTTGTTTTTAAAACATATCTTTCATTTTAATTGATTTTATAAAATTATTCCAGTCAGGGCTTTTTGTAGGGTTGGTCGTTTATGCAAACCAAACAATTTTTTTCTTGTCCTTATTGGCAGAAATGATCCCCGCATCAACTAACCTTCCTTTGAAAACACTCACTTTTACAAATTATCACAAATTTCAAATTTCAACAGATTTAGAGGCCTCCATCTAATGAACTAGAAATGTACATTTTTGACGAAATTGAAGCAAACTGACAGTGGACGGAAAGTCAAGAGACAGGAATTCCTTCAAATGGTTGGGGAATCCCTGTAAGTGATATAGACAAGTAGAACCTTTTCTAATTCTTTTGTTGGGAACATCTTATGGGCACATATAAAAACTTCAAGAAATTTGATTTTGAATGGCATACTATGCACACTGACTAAATTTTCAATGAATTTCATATTCATTAGGGGTTTGCCTAGGCACCCAACTGATATGACACTAAAACCCAATTTAGATTGAGAAACCGACATAAAAATAGCACAAACATGGATGAGCACTTCCTCATTTAAGGCTATATTGTGACAGAACAGATCATGAATCAGACCACTGGTATGTTTAATATAGTGTATAGCAATCGAAATGAGGGGGGGGGAGCTTACACTTCAGACGAAAAGAGATGATAATGAAAAACAATATAAATAATGGGGGGGCGCTAATCTTTAGATGACAATGGAAAATGAATGCTATGGTCAGTCTGGCTCAGGCAATACAGATGAAAGGGGCTGATTCTTTTAATGAAAAGAGATACTGAATGTGGTTTTATTTTTTAATTTAAGAAGTCCATAAACATTTGTATCGAAATTTCTTCACAATCTTTGAAAAGGACTGAAACAGTACACAAAAAGTTTCCTTTAGAAGAAATTTGCCAATACACATGGCTTAACTTCACTTAAGATCGCAACTTAAAGTTCCCATTATTTAGATTTGAATTTCTTGTCAAAGGAGAAAACCTGTTTCGACTCAAACTTGTTACCCACCAGTTCAGGCTTCTGAACTTAATTATAATGAAAACATTTAGTGATTTATAGTGCACTAAGCCTCCCTGATTTTTAATTCCACAGGACCTCAACACACTAGTACCTTATGATCTCTAATATCTCATATACTGAACCTATGTCATATTACATGATCAAGAGTTTGGGATGGGAATGTTACTAAAATGTTACGAGAGAAAAAAATAACTATCAACTTTAACTATTAGCACACTAATCCTCAAAAACTTTGTTAAACTATTTAATGAATGAATGTACTTACTATATCTTGTTGAAGAAGTAGAGAAAGCTGACATAGTAAAGCCTTGTTTGGGCACCAAGGCTATAGTAGCACCATTACGAATCTCATAAGTAGCTAATGTGTTCATTTTTTTCCATTCGCCTTCAGGAACTTTGCACCCATCATCGTCCTGTAGGATCATCTTACCCTGCAGACCACACCGCCACTCTGAAATGAAGAAAGAAACGTCATAAGAAGAAGCAATGTGGACATCCTTGTGAGGACTCAACTTTCTGTTTGAGAAATTTGATTGATACAAACACTGTCATGTCAAAAGGCACTTTTAGATATTGTGATTCTTGAGAAGCTCTATTTATTTGTAAAAGCAACCCCTTTTCTTGTTTTTCTGCATTGTCATGCATGCTTTTAAATTTATATTTTTATCATTTATCAGGGGGAGGGGCAATACAAATTGTCTTTTGGATAATTCTCGCTATCAACAGGTAACTTACTAAGGTCCAATTCTTCCTCGAGAGGCATATTGTCATGTAGACGACGTGTCAAGCCCGGATGATTCTCAGCAGCTCGAGGTACTAAAATATGGAATATTTTCATGCACGGCTAATTTTGAATCAATTTTTTTTTAAATTTTGAGAAAGGCTTCTACGATACCATGGGAATTCTTAACAATTGGTAGTTTTTAATGGGTTCGCCGTCGGACAAGTTTGAATTCATTTCGCACATTTTGATTTCCACGCTCGTAATTTTTTTTAACATGCAACGGTATAAACATAACATTTTCTGCAGTATATTTATTTTTGTGCAAGGCAAAAAATAAATGTAGCACGAAAAATACGACTTATATAGTATGTTACCAAGGTCTATTTCTCCCTTATGACATCACCCCTCCTTCCTCCAGATGATTCTCATCATCTCTAAGGAACTTATCAAGGTCAATTTGTTTCCTTAGGGAGGCCTATGACATACTGTAATAAGGAGTGGTTTTATAGTGTATGTCCCTCCCCAGATGATTTCTCAGCATCTACAGGTAACTTACCAAGGTCTAATTCTTCCTTGGGAGGCCTGTGACTGTAAGGGATGGTCTTGTAGACGACATCTAATATTTTTTCCTTTACTTGAGATATTGTATCACAATCTAATACACGCACTTGGAATGGATCGGCATCACGGTCTAAACCTATGGCATAGATAGTCTGAAAAGCAAAACAACATCAAGAGTACATAAGCTTTAGGAACACCCCAAGCATAATTTTCTACTTGTAAATGTAAAATAATCAATTAAATCTGAAGAAATGTATTGGGAAAAAAAACACCGCCTGCTTTATGTCCATTTGGTACTGAAAATGTTATCTTTAAATAACTACGAACGACAAATGCCATGGCTTTTATCAACAAAATACTCATATTCAATTAAAATAACGGTTACATAATTTCTTTTCTTTAGTTGGGATTTTTAGACCATAAACCAGTTTTGTTCATATTTTGCTTATTGCAAGCCTGTAACAAAAGCTTATGGCTAGGTAACCCATCTGTATGCACCACCACTGCGCACCTAGATAAAGACTCATGCAATACAGCTGACATTAACAAAGTTGACTTTGAGTCATTTTCCCTGAGAGTTCTTCAATGTAACTTGGGCTCTTGTTGCTCTTTTCGCAGTATATGCTCCCGGGAATAGCTCATAACATTATTTTCTTAATTAAAAAGCAAAGTACAAAAGAGCCTCTCAAAATCTGATATAATTTTTCATCTATATCCTACTTGTATCTTGAAAATTCAAAATCAATTTTGAGCGAAGGAAAATTGTTGACTGCATGGCAAGGCAACAAATGAGGTAGTAAGTCGTATCAATATTGCAAATGGCAGGGCAGACAAAACAATTACATGTTTCATATCTTTTTATCCTCCAGTCGTCTAACATGAAATGTGATGCGATGTGAGAAAAACCATCACATGTCAAAACCTACATATGACTGATTTTATTTTGTCTGCTAGATGTTTTGTGAGTTGGTAGAGATCTATGAAATAAGTCGCATGTGGGTTTGTTATAGGTGGATCTCCCAGTAATGGGGACTGTTACATGATAGAGCCTACATGTTACTGATTTCACAAGGGGTGTTCAATAAGTTCATGGCCTGAGGTAGAAAGAGATGAGCTATGCATTTTTTAATACAGTGGAACCTCGTTAACACAAAATCTGTTAACACAAAACCCTCATAACACAAAGTGGTTGTATGGTCCCAAGTGTGAATTTTCTATATGAATTCAGTTGGATAACACAAAATCCTGATAACACAAACTAAAATCGTTGTCCCAGGTGATTTTGTGTTAATGAGGTTCCACTTTAATATATATTTTTTTATTTCAACTTAACTCTTTAATATTTGGCAAGTTTCAAGTAAGTACCTCCTGTCATTTTTATTTTACAGAAACTTAAACTTGCCAGTTAGGTTTTCGAGAGTTGATTTTTTACTAGTTTGAAAACTGACGAAACAACGTAACTACAGTAAAATCTTTCTCCCAGGTGATACACTCAACAAATGCGACAAAGATAGGGAGTAAAGACTTAACAAAAAAGATTACTCTTTCGGGTAGCATGGAAACTATATTGGGCTGCAGATTTAACAATGTCAGGAAGAAGATGTATATGTCAGTGGTTGGAATCACAATGGTTACTTTTTATCCATTTTGATTGTTAATACTAAACTTTAGAAACCTCTGACAGGCAAAAATTTAAGTATCTGTAAAATAACAAAGAAACCAGATATTTCCTTTAAACTTGTCAAATATTCATCATTTGTGTTGAACTGCATAACTTTATTAATTAAACTGGCACAGCTCATCTCCTTTCACCTTAGGCCACAAACTTATTGAAAAACCCTTGTATGTCTTCGGCAGACCAAAATATCATTATGCAGACAAAATCAAAATCAGAAACATGTAGGCTTTGACATACAGCAGGTTTTCTCAAATCGCATAACAAATTGCCATACAGACGCAGACACAGATACTGGGTGGTCAATTACCCGGGTAACATGTGATGGGAATAAAATATGCTGGGCATATTATTACGGTTCATTTAACGGGGACAGGCGTAACCAACGATTAAACATAATCTGGTAATGAATTTACAACATGAGTAGATAATTATGTTGACAATTTTATGAAAAATTATACCCGAGATAAAATGGAACTATTCTATTTTGACCTAGAAATTACACTACTGGGTTGAAAGTTTATTTTCCAATAGGCAGTTTACTGGATATCATTTTGCCATCTTACTAAATTATTTTTTAAGATTTGGAGTAGGTAAAAGTGTCAGTTTAAGTTGGAAAATTCAAAATTCTTAAATATGTGAAATAGTCTGAATTTTGGCTCGACTAAATTGATTTGGCTGGAATTCCAAAAGCAGCTTTGAATGGGTTATGTTAAAAAATAAAATATTTGTAATTTGCCAGTAATTTGTGCAACTGTAAAACAAACTTGAGCATACTCACCAAGAAACTATAGTCTATTTGCTGTCTAATAACTTTGACCTCGCTGAGACCGTACCTGGCCTCTCCCGTTACGGCATCCACGGGCCCCTTTTCAACCTGCTGTTTGATAGCGTAGTACAGCATGAAGAGAGGTTCCCCTGCATTCTCTCTTATAAAGTTATACAGCAAAAAGGATAACCAATTACTGACCATCTTTTCTGCTACTGACTCATTTCTGTGGATTAGAGAATTAAAAAAAATCAAATTTAGATTGAAGGATGGACTTTTCACATTTAGAAAATGAATTATATCATTCAACTTGGATCTAATTTCCATCTTTTAAAGAAATCATGTGGACTATTTGTTCTGCACATCATGTGAACCACGTGATTTAAAACCCTTTACTGCCAATTTATGAAATGTTAATTGCATGTTTGGCATGATTTCATGATCAACACTAAGGGATCACTTCAAAACTCAACCCACGACTGACCACCAAGAACCGGGTTCAGAACAATAGCAACCGGCCATAACCGGCGGCTCTGGGCGGCAGCCGCCAGTTCAGTTTTGAAGCGGTCACTGAATGAGTTGAGCAATTAATAAGCTTTCAAATACTAAGACAGCAGGCAGCTCACTATATAAATGATGCTATGTCATCTTTTTGCAAGATAAACTAAAGAATTGTGACTAAATAGTCACACTAGAAAAAAATACAAAATGTGAAAAGTAACCAAACTTATCAAAGTATCAATCGATTATTTGCTAGGCTTATGAGTATAATTTGTTAGCAATCAAAGGCAAGTGGCAGGAAGGACTGAACTCTTAGTGACATTATATATGAGTTAACAAACTTAGCAGGATGTTGTAAACACCATTGCTTTAGGCTTGTGTCATATTTAGAAACAATCATCTATATTCAAGGAATAACTTTAAACCTGGATTAGTCATTCTTGGAATAGAGATAGGACTCAATTGAATTTCACAAAGCCTGGAATAACTAGTGTATGGAATAACTTTATTCTTCCTTTGACCAAATGACAACATCAATGGAATAACTTATAAAATGATTCCCTTTATATTAATACAGGCCATTAAGATTCCATCAATTACTAATCATGTACATTTTACCAAATCATTGTTTTGGGTGTTTTTTTTGTTGTTGTTCATATACAAGTCAAATCTTCTTTATATCATTATGTGCTTACGTATCAGTATGTTAACCCTAACAGATTTCTTATTGAACTTTTTCCATTTCTAGCCTATTTTCTTGAAAAGAGAGTAGTGAAAAATGCATTTTGGTGATTTTCTACAGGGATATTTAATGAGATCTGGATCGGTTAGGGTTATCATACTAACAGTGGCGTAAACATACATTTTCAGTGGAGGAGGGGGAGGGGCAGGCAAGTGTCACACATTTTGTGAAAATTCTTGTTTACAGTGACATACATAGGAATGTGAGAATGTGGAGCCACATTTTTCCATTTTCACTGAATGAATATTAAACTCCTTGGTCAGAATCTCTGAATCAGAAGCTCTAAGTGATACCTCCTCATGTGTCCACATTTTACTGAACAACTCATTTTACCAACTTTTTTCTAAGATTTATGGAAGTCATCTGCGTCCTGCACCACTCCCTTTGAATAGGCTAATCCTTGTTAGTTAAGGGTAGGTATTTGAGTCAACTCAAAATCCTAGTTTGGGTTCATTTTCAGGGACCATATTTAAGATATCTACTTCTGAATAACACGCCCCCTCCCCTTCTCCACCGGGTAGAAATAGCACCTACCTTCTCATTAACAATCTAGCTCTGTCTTTTTCCACGTGTTTTTCAATAAGGTCTGCTAGTAATACTTTGAGTACTTCTGTGGCATACTCCATCTTGCCTTGTAGTACGACCATTATTAACGATGCAACATTACTCATGTCTTTCAGAGAGAACCCTTTTTGCTCTTCTAATGTGTGGATGAAACATAACAGGAATGTCTTGTTGTCAATCAAATGACCAAATGCCGTCAGACCTTTTTCTATATGAGCTCTACTTGCAGTGGGTATCTGTGGAAGAAATTGAGAGAGAAATAACTGTCAAGATCAGATATTAAAGAACTAATGAAAGAGATATTGACAAACATCTGCCTGATGATTGGTCTATCCAAGTGAGGATATTCCGTGAAACTATTAGTAACAGTTGCCTTTCCACAGGTCTATGCTTTGAAATTTATATTAACCCTAACCCCACTGAATCTCACAATATCCCATTCCACAAAGTTAAGAAATTCGCCTAAGTCCAAATACGTCATAGACTCGAGTCAGCTATGGTCACGAAATCGCTGCCATGGCAGCGCCTACTCAGTGGCTTGACATAGTGATACTTGGACCGGGAAGCGGGGGGTCCCGGGTTCGAATCCAGGGGGGAACCTGTGATTTTTGACTTGCAAATTTCCGAGGAGATAGTTTTTAAACGAAGAAGTGGTCAAAAGTGTTAGGGTTAAAAACATATCTATAGAATCAGTTCTCAAATGTTATTGATTTCACTTGCATAAAATAAAATGACATATTGATATAGCTTCTATGTCATATGTCTAATAACAAGGAGAGAGCTTCATCAACGTCTGTGCCATGATTTCTCGATCAAGGTAAATAAAAATCCATTGTGCTGGGCTGTATAATATGTAAATGCAACCAGCACCCTGGATTTTTGTTTACACTGTCTGAGGAATTACAATCACTAGCTTAGACCTGCATTTCTTGAAGGTCCTCCACAAGATTTATTCCTGAATTTAATGAACAGGAGAATCATTTTGCCTAAAAGTAAAACCATTTTAAGTTTTTGCATATCCAGCATCAAAACGGGGAATCTAATTAGTGGTCCAATGATGCAAGGTAAGAGAATCAATGCTTTGCCGATCCCTCCCAGCAGCAAAATCTCTGCAACCCCTCCCCCCAAGCTATTATGCCACTGCTTGTACTGGACAAGTGTACTATCTACAGGATATTAATAAAAGTATGAATTAATGAAAAATGATAGAGCAAATTGCTCACTGTATGTTTCATTTTTCTCTCACCTATACTGATTGTCCAACACATACATCGTGATAATAATTATGGCATATTCAACCATCTTTATTGCTTGTGACATCTACTGGTTGTCGTTTACACGGTTTCAAGGTAATGTTATTTTCATTTCCAATTAGTATTTGATTTTTTATTTGTTTCACTACATATACAACTACACAACACAACATGCTTTAAACCGAATCTCCAAAGTTCGTTTTATTCAATTGTAGAAGTGGGCTACCATAAATTTACTTAATAGCCACGATTCTACATGGATATGAAATCTCATAAAAACTCCTTTGAATCAAGACAAGACATAAGTAAATCAAAACAAACGTGCACAGATTTATTATTTTTCTTCGAAAGATGATTGTCCCCTCAATTCTTTACCTACCTACTAACAGTATTTCTATTTTTCCTAAATTTTGAATTTCAAACATATTCTTGTTAATTTTAAAAGAATCATCATTCTTTAGGAATGTCAAATATGTTTGAAATGTTTTGTTAGATGAAAAAGTATAGATTTTGAGAACTAAACAGTTTATTTCAAGAAACAATATACATTTATTTTTTGTGTCCCTGTGCACATAAAAACTAGTGGTACTCTAGATATTCAAGTATAAACGTAATGTTTATGGACATAAGTTGGTAGCTTCAAGTTTTTCCTAAAAACGCAATGAAATCAGTGAGTGTCACAGAAACGTGAAGTTCACATTGATTATGATCATGACAAATGCTTATACTTCAGAAAAATTAAGTTTCTTCAATTGTTTAATGTCTAAACTGAAGAAATAATTGCTGACGGCAATTTGCGAAATAATGTACCCTCAAATATCAAACATGTTTAGAGTTTTTCATTTTTACATTTACATTGAGAAGAATTTCTGCTACCAAAGTACTTAGATTAGTTTTATGATATTCAATGAAAAATATCAAAATGGGACAGAAGAAATTCAATAAGTCCTTCAACAAGTCTGAAACTCTGAAAAGGGGTCTAATCTGATGGACATCATTACAATTAAATGAGCCTGGTCCTATTGCCTCAATTTTTTTTTCAAACTTTTTGAGATTTTGGTACCAAAATGTTGCTCATATTTTTCTCATAACAAACGTGAAATTTCAAGGCTGAGTTCTGTTCTGTTTTGGAGATATATATGAAAATGTGTCTAATTATGGTAACCATAATTAATTTTACACAGTAACATATAGGCAGCTTATAAATACAAAATTACCCATAAAATCAAAATGATTTGACCGATTCAGCTCAAATTTGAAAGTTGGATCTCTTGAATGGTCTTCTTTCATATCACATTGAAAACTAAATTTAGAAAATAGGACCAAGCTCCTTTAATTCAGTTTTAATTAAAAGCAGCTTTTCAAAAGTCCAACTTGGCATCCCTACTTTCAATCAAGATGAATAACATGAAGCGTTATTTTCACAACCAAGTATCTCCTTGTAGCTAAAGAGATGATTTTACAAGGTGCTACAAGACTGTCAATTGTAAAATGACTTGTTTATTTTACAATTTACTTAGCCACTTAAACAATTAAGTTCCATTAGCTGTGATTGCTAAGACAGAGATAGAAATTAAACATGGAGCCCTAAAGAAACTTCTCCATCTCCATCAAAGTTGTAAAGTAATCAGCAACCACATCCAAATCTCAATTTTCTAATCTTCTTTATTTCATCTTACAAAAACAATAGAAATGATAGGGGTAAAAACCAGGGCAGACACATTCAAAGGTTTTTCACACAAAGCCAACCTGGTTCTGTTTTCTAATCAAAAAGATGGATATGTTTTTGTCATTATTACAGTCTGTTCGTAACAAAAACAGGTGTAAAATGGCAACACTTCATCCATTTGGATTGAATGATTTGATTAAAGACTTTTCACACAAAATCAACCTGGTTTTGCTTCTAGAATAAAAACAAAGGATGTGTTTTTGTCATCATTACAATCTGATCGAGAACAGGTGCTATAAAATAACACATCATGCATTTTGGATTTTGAATACAATCATTTGCATGCTAACACCTTTGAAAAGTTATCATAAAACAAATATCTAACAAACAACCTCTTTAGAAATGTCACAAAATGCCAGCAAATACAATTCTAAAAGTGTCTCTGTTTTAGTTTTGATCAGACTATAGCTGGTGTTGAGCTCTGTAATAAGCAAATGCTATGCTATATGTGGAATGCCATCAATCAACACACTAAGGTGACAATAAGGAGCTCGCAAATAATGCACCAGTCGTTTTACTCTCAGGTGAGATAGCTTTCTGAAAGCTATATTCTAGTTTCTCCTGTAACAACTTTGGCATATGTTATCCAAAAATCAGGAAATGAGGTAAACACATTTGCTAGTGAAATCTCCATTCAAACCTTTCCCCCAATTTTAGAAAAAAATTCCATGGAACACCACTTCATAAAATATTGCAAAATACTTTAATCTGAACGGTCATCTATAATAAATTTGGGTATTTTTTGTCTAGATTAATATTTAAAGAAATGTATGATATGTGAAAATATTTTTCAAAAATAGTTGTATTCCTGTTGGTTAAATCCACTACAAACAACGTTCAAGATGAGGTTAACTATTAAGTTACAAAAATTAACACCTTTCAACAAAGTATATGATAACCTATTGTGAACTTTATTTTGCTTAAGTTTCAATTTAAAAAATAAGGTAAAATGGGTATTTTGTGTGAACTATTTGTGAGTATGTATAGAGTGAAGACCGAATCACTACAGAAAATGTGTTGATATAAAGCTTAGTAAGCATAAACCGACAGCAATATCATGCTTGATATTTATGATTACAATGTCACAAAAGAAGTCATCAAACATCTACATTTAAGCAAATAATACAACAAAACAATAAAAGTACATAAATTTACATTGAAAACATAAATACTCTTACAAATAAAGAGTACCAATAAATGACAATTTAAATCAACATATTAAAAAGTAAGGGAATTCAATGTACAAGTGGATCTTTTCCATTTAGGTGCTAGCCTCATTAGACTCATCCTCCACCTTGTTGCCATACTGTGGTGTTCCCGATGACGAAATGCGGTGTCATGAGATTGGATTACTTATAGACCAAGGAATTGGATACATTGTATGCCGTCAAGTATGTAGTCATGCATTACCTTTCTTATTCAAATGTTCTGGGAAGTGATAATTGTGGTTCTTTCAATAGAGGGCCATACACATTAATTGCTTGGTTAATTTGTGTACAGAAAGAGTAGTCGGCCAAGCTGACAAGACACAGCGGACGAAATCTACACAGGCACAAACTTCGAGGTGTATTGCTGTTAAAATGTGTGTGTGTTTGGTTTGCTGTGGCGTATCAATTCGACCGGAGCTTGGGCAACTATCTTTTCTATATGTGACTTTCAACTTATTCATAACCTCTGTGTCCATATTGAACCACCGTGGAGAACATTTTTTAAGCAATTGGGTTTGGGTACAGAAACTAACGAAATTTTGAAACTGAAATATGCACACATAAGAAAAGAAGCAAAAGGTTCTCTTCCTGGAACACAATAACAGATGCCATCTCAGACACAGCAAGCACGAAGGTGGCTGATGCGGCATGAAGCCCCTTTGTTATGTGGAATGCATGTTTTGACAAGGACATACTGAGTTCAATGGTGGTAGGGCTTTATAGAGGTACTTTGAAATCTCATTTTTGATTCTGTAGGGTCAATACAACAGCTATGCATGCAAGCAGGCATCAACAGAAAGTATAATGATTTTAAGTCTTAGTGGACAAATTTGAAGGAAACAATCATTTCAAATAAACATTTTCTAAAAAGTCAGAAAATTTTATGCATCAGAAAAATACTTTAAGAGAACAAATAACATGCAAAAAATATGAATTTTGCCAAAAAGTACATGCAAAATATGAGAAACACAAAGAAATAACATGGGCATTCGCTACAAAAACAGCACACAAGAAACTTCCTAATAGGACCATCACTATTGAAACTTGGTGTAGTACTCCTTTTCCACAGACCACAGACAAATTTATATCAACTTACACAGACTAGTCTGTAGAAAACACAGACCTACAATAGTGCCAAGAAACATGGGGAACAGACAACACTACAAATGACCCATTCCTGCATTCTGTATCTTAAATTTGACTGTGCTTTACAAATATTTAAACAATTTTGAACAATCACAGATCAAAAATATACAATGAAGCATGCATGTATGAAATGATTGAAAACTGGGTGAATCAAATAGATATGTTGTTTACACATGAATGAAAATACATTCTAAAATGTTTATCTCAAATATCTTTGGTAAATATTATTGAAAAAACAAATATCAAGGTTTCAATTTCAATATAACATTATGGAAGGCAAACTATTTGGCAATCTGAAATCACACAATCCATAGTATAGAGATGACCTTATAAAGGCAGAATGTATTCTTAGAAGAAGTATCCGTTTTTGGTAACTTCAGAGTTAACAAAATATCAAGACATCTTTTATACAGGGTATTTAGTTACTGTAATTATTCATACATGTGTACACAAAATACTTGTTAAAGTTGGGAGTAATCAAAGCACAATTTCACAAAATTTGGATAAAACATCAGAAAATAAAAAGTGGAAGGTTTTAAGTCACCTTGTTGTTTCTGTTACTCCGTCCATCTTGCTGTTTTGTTCAAATTAAAAAAATGACAAAAAACAATGAATAAATTTGTTTCTTGATTTCATTTGGGATAAAATTTTGAAATCTTACAACCACATGCAAAATAACCAGTCACTAGAAAGACTAGTTTTCTAGCTTGTTGGCAAGCATTATTCTACCAATACATACAAGACACACCAAAACTTAACCACATTAACAAATGAGAAATCACATATGGGATTCGGTATGAAATCAGAGTATGTCCTAGGAATGAATGAAATACAGACATTGGGATCACTGAGTTGGGACCATTGGGCTACCATTTATACCCCTGGAGAAGATCATCAAAAGAGCTTAGGAACTTGAGAGTAAATATGAATTGGGACCCTAAAGAGCAATAAGAAAGGTGTAAATGGGATGTTAAGGGCGTATATCTCAAAACGTATCCCCCTCTTGGATTGTAAGATCGAGTCATTTCAGCAGTGAGAATTTGACTGACCATTTAATGACCGGAAACTATGTATTTATTGCTTTTCAAAAGTTTCTCTCTTACAAATTGGACAAAGCATGAAAATGTTGTTATTAATGTTCTAGTGTACGATGCGTATTTCTCCATTCATTTATCAAAGCATGAAAAGAAAGATATGGATCTGGTTGAGTGACACCCATAGACATGAGACATCAGAACAACCAATCAGAACTTGTTTCCAGATGTCAGGGTAGATCCATGTTGAGATCTCTGTTCTACGACCAATAACTCAAAAAAGAATTAAAACAAGGAATTAAAAAAAAGGTGATCAGCACCCATTTTGATGGGATTGACCAACATCTTGGTAGTTGCCACATGGAGGATAATTTATTACATCTCCAGCAGTTTTTTGATATATGGCCGGCAATTCAGTCCTAGCTGTCAAAGAAAAAAAATTGCTCAAAAGATGCGAATGGGAATACGGACACAGTTTGCAAGTGAAATAGGATGCATGCAAAAACGTCATGGTGATGAGTACATTCCCCTATTTCTTAAGTCCTTGGATTCAATTCATGCTTCTACTTGGACTCTACTGATAAATGGATTATGAAATAGGTCTCAGGATTGAAATCCTAAAAACTAAAACCAACAATCATTTTGACAGAGATATAACACCTAGGAATGAAAACAGAAACACATTGCAGTGAATTCTTGATATTCAAATATTGAAGACACTAAGCCATAAGGAGACAGAACGTCACATAAACCCAGGAAGCACATCCAAGAGTTGAAGGTAAAAGGAAACCTCTGGGTACATGGTGTAGGGATGATCTAGATTGAACAAAGTCAAAATCACCTTAATTATAGGTCTGCCATTGCTTCGTCCATTTCCGTTTTGCTGTTTGTTTAGCACATAAAGCAATACATAAAATGTACTTATGAACTATTTATGTCAAACATAATTATCATACAAAATCAAAATCATTAATTAGTTAGTATATCTGAACATTTGATTTTTATCTTGATTTTATTTCAATTATCTTATACCTGCAACTATATATTCTTTTATAATTCAATAATCTCTTTATTTCTTTTTCTTATTTCCAAATTAATGATTATGACTAGAAACACCTAAAAGTAATTATATTATTTCTAAAAATACCTTTGAATGCAATATGCATATTGTACCATGCAGATGATCAAATCTGACCAATTACAAAGTAAAAATGCAGTATGTGTATTTCAGATAAATTGCAAGCTACTTCCTTTTCTCTTGGAGAAATCTTGCTGAAATGAGCAGACGATCAATTCTCTTTCATAACCTAAGGCGGTATCTACAATATCAAACATGTTTTAATACAACTTTTTAGCATAGGAATGGATTAAAAAGAAATTTCATGTGAAAATGAAGTATCTGCTATGCTTTATAAATACATATACTGCATTTTTACTTTGTGGGGCAGTAATACTAATTACACATCTTTTTATGACCGGGAAACTTATAGATCTAATATCGTTTCTGATGTAGTATGATGTAAACTAAATTTTACACTATTCCATACCTTGATTTATTACCTGACTTTTGCTGTTCATGATTTTTCACTTTTTTATGTTGAACAATTATCAATTGAATATCATTGTTTATTGAAATTTCATTTTGGTTAAAGTATTTGAAGCACAATCATTGCTTTTAGTATTCCATTTACACAAATTTAGAAAAAAATCCTGGTTAATAATTTAATTACCCCAATCAACCAAAAGTACAATGACTTAATGGAAGCAATATTATATCTTTTTCTGAAATCCTTAGTCATTTGAAGAACCATATGATGATCATTATTTTTCAAAGGCTCCACCGTACAAAGTAATATCGCAGTGCGTGAAAATATCAAACATAGTATTTATATCTATTAAACATCTAATGTCACTTTAAGTCACTCCATGCTAGAAGGTTATATGCATGTGTTTGATGAGGTAGATTGGGGACAGCTCGTTAGTCCGACGGCTTGTAAGTCTGACGGCACGGCAGTCCAACAGCTCAGTAGTCCACATTGTTATTTTGGCTCGCAAGTCAGAATTTTAAAAGAGGCTTGCTAGTCTGAATTTCAAAATAGATCAGTAGTTCGAATATTGATAACAGCTTGCTAGTCCAATTTCATAAAAAGGCTAGTCAGTGCCAAATATTTTTAAAACAACTCGGTCTGAATAGAAAAATTCTGTGCATATTTCAATCACCTTTTTATTCAAAATTTTTATCATCAAGTTATTTCTACAATTTGGAGTAGTGAGCTGTTTATAAAATTTGGACTAGTTAGCCTTTTTAAATTTCAGATTGGCAAGCACATTTTAGTATTTGGACTACTGAGCTCTTGTTCAGACTAGCGAGCTCTTTTATCGGACTAGCGAGCCTTTTTCCCAAGTAATATTTTTTCCTACTAAATAATGTTTTCAGACTAGTAAACCGTCGGACTGGTAGACGGAGCGGTAGATTATACTAGACAATGCTCAATTCAGCTGGAATCTCCCACGGTAAAGAGAGTAACTGGTATTGCGTTCTTACTTTGTACAGCAGAACAACTGAGCTAACAAAACAAATAGTTAAGATTATGTGAAAAAACATTGCAACAAACTTGTTATTTTTGGAAGAATTATTGTCTGTCGATGAAACAAGACAACTTACCGATAGCTCTTTGAGGACACTGTGGTTAGGTTGGTCAGGGAACAGTGTTCTGATAGCATAGAATCTGTAGTCTAGATATGGTATACCAGAGCCCCCTAGGTTACTGGTTAATGTTGTCATATCTGTCTGCAACTCTGCAAATGCTGTAGAAACAAAAAGTCAAATAATGGTTATATAATTAGTACAAAACCCCAAGAAGGGGGTACTAATCCATGTTGAAGGTACGGGTATGTATTTGCCAATTGTAAGACCCTCTTTCAAGCCTCCTCTACTTCTCCTCATGACCACTGTTTTAAGCTTACTTCAGTTCTTAAAACGCTCATGTTCAAGGATGGTAGCTCAAAATGTGACCACGTTTATTTACAATTTTTTTCAAATTACGTTAATTTCTACTTAAGTTTCAGCACATTTCTTTGTTTCAAAACCAGATCACATATGAATCAAACATCCTCTTAACTACCTTCTTTACATTCCTGCGCTTTGAGAAGCGCCCTCAACCTACCTTCTTTACATTCTTGTGCTACCCTGAGTTCAAGTGCATCTCTTTGTTGTTCCATTTGTTTGACAAGTCTTTCATTCTCGGTCGCTTTGCGGTAATAAATCAATGTAATCAATAATATGATTAAAAGAGCGAGAATTGCACCAGCCGTTGCACCTATCACCAGAACCTGATCTATGGTGGCGCCTTTGTATTGGACGGTACCGATTGTGAAATTCAAGTTGCCGTGGGTCACCTGGAAGGGAAAAAAAAGAAATTGTTAAACAATTTTATGTGTATTTGTTTAAACAAATAAAAAGGACATGCCACCTTTGTTTGTAATGTCATGTTTTCACAGGTTTAATTGTTGTATTCACATGATTGTTGTGTACAACAAACCTCAAGACATTGTAGCCATTGTGCCTATGACCAAAACCTAAGGTGCCGCCATGTTCGTATTGGACGGTACCAACAGTGAAATTCAAGAAGACGTGGGTAACCTGGAAGAAAAAATCATTAAAAAACAAAAAAGGATTGCAACCTTTGTTTGTAATGCCATGTGTTTACAAGTTTGTTGTGTACAACAAACTTCAGACATCGCACCAGCCGTTGCGCCTATCACCAGAACCTGACCTGTGGTGGCGCCTTTGTATTGGACAGTACTGATTATGAAATTCAAGTAGCTGTAGGTTACTAGGAAGAAAAAAATATTGTTAAAAAAGCAAAAAGGACTTGCAACCTGCTTGTTATGTCATACTTTCACAAGCTTGTTGTGTACAGCAAACCTCAGACATAGACAACACATCAAATCCTAATCTTTGCACATTCAAATTTCTCTACACCCAAACAATAGTGAGAATGTATTGTCATCGTTTTCAAATATGAGGTAACTGTCTGTGACACATACACATTACAGGTTCTTATTTACATAGACACACATATAATGACAAGATTTATACACCGTCAGATTTGATATGTCTTCAAAACTGGTGCAATTATTCATCTTGTTCTACATTGAGACGGCTTTACGTAGAATTCTAGCCTGTTTATTATCCTGCTTATGAGTATAATATCATTATTGTGTTTCTCTGCTTACGTAAACCATACTAGCAATACAGTATATATCCTAACCACTGCCATCATATCTGTATGATTGTCACTGAGGTCGTATGAAATTATAACAGTGAATTTGGGTCAATCATTTGTTGAATTGTAAAAAAGTAATTGCTTTTATAGAGACCAATTGGACAAAAATTAAGGTGGCTCATCACAGACAGAATTCTTCTATTGATGTTCTGATAGCATAGAATCTGTAGTCTAGATATG
>JXSR01S039580.1:17361-37383 GCA_000969725.1 Ophiothrix spiculata | reverse complement strand
TAACTTTCATCTTATTTCCCAACATAAGAATGATAGTATAACATTGAAACAGACATTACAACATTAAACAGACATCAAGTCTGCAAATCACCAGCCATATCATGAGATTTTACATATTTTGCAGATGGAAGTCTGTCTGATAAAATAAACCATACATTAAAGTCATTATTTCCAATTAAAAAGTGCAAGCAATGACAGATATATTGAGAATTTCCAACTTACACTGGCATATTTCTGACCATCAACCCAGAAAACCATTTTAGGGAACTGAACCAAATCGAGACCGGTGCCTTCTACTTCTATTTTCAAACCACCACTGTAAACAAAAAACAAAATTAAAATGAGTTGGAAAAGATGGGGCCATATAGGAACCCAATCAATCATGTTACATTGATAATTACAGTTGATTTGAAAACAAGCATGGGCTGGCTGGCGAGAGACGGTAATCAAGTCGCGGCACTTTTTTTCTTTGGATACCAATCACGCCAGACACCATCTGGGGGATGATTCACGGTAGGCAGATTTCGGGCTGGAGTTTGGATGAGGGTTGACCCATGGATTCATTGCTTGACTAGGATTCAATGAGCTAGGAATGTACATTTTTTTGTGATCTAATTACTGTCTTGTATGAGGTGAATCCTGATTTGATTCTGGAATGATATCATATATATTATATATGTCTCCAATCACTTGGGGTAATGTTCTCTTCACATAATTTTATCAGTAAGTAACTAGACAAAATTTTGTGATAGTTAATGAGTGTTGAGGTGCATTAAAGCAAGTATCTGTTATAATTTTTAAAAATATCTGAATATATCCAAATACGATAATAGCAACCAATATCAACTAATAATCAGTAAATACAATTATTAAAGGCACATGATCCAATGAAAGATCACCACAAATGGAATATATTTCAGTCATACAATTTCTCACGGGATATGAGAAAATTATTTTAGTACCAAAATCTCAATATTAACAATTATTCTTAGGGATTCAAAACTTGGTTTAAAGTTTGTGGCCCTGCTATATTACAATCAGGTTACCATTCATCAATTGACAGATTTAGCCTGAAAACTTTGTTCTTTAACCAAAGTAAATAAGGGAGCTGTTAGGCGGCATGAAAATCAAAATACCAATTGGTTTCAACCCAATCGCTGCATACTAACATTTAGTAGATACACCTATTGTCATTAACCACTATCAGAAATAAAATTGGCAAACTTGTTATCAAAAGCAATTTTCTGTGAGCTCCTCCACAAAACATCAACAATTAAAAGCCAATTAGGAAAACTTAGGAGAGAAACTTTGCAAACAAGTTTAATGAACCTTATATCCACTCAATTACGTTATTCAAATTGCCGTCTTAAGAAACTTAATTTTCACCATGTGTAAATGTCAAGAGCAACATAATAACTGTTTAATGCCAAGTGTTTAAAATTTACCAGGTGGTCATATAATAAAATGGCTCCTTTGGGATAATAATTAGCTCATAATCTCCTCTACCAACTATCACAAAATGTCATATGGAGAATTAAGCCCTAAATAACATCTTGATAACAATGAATAATGGAAAGCCTGTAATGTGATGAATATATGAAAAGTAAATAGGATGCCTAAATATTCTGCATCAAGTATGAAGATAAATATAAATAACATTTTGCAAACATATCATGGTTTAATATGATGCATCTTGAATAACGAGACTTCCAATATGCCTTTCACAAGTGACCTGATTTGAAATATTTTAATATCTTGAAATAAAATTATCAAAAGTAAGGATATTAATTGCTTAAGGCTTTTGTCAACTCAATCCTTTTGAGAACTTTATTTTTTCAACTCAACAACTGTAATGTATAAAGTGTGTGGTCCGCGCGTACTGGTATGCACTTGTTTTGATTTCACAAGTGCAGCAACACGCATGCACGTATACGCAGAATAGTGTTTTGAAGCCAAAAATGTCACATTTTTCACATTTCGTGAAAAATAGGTTGGTGAAACCAACTTTTTGTTTAATGAAAGAACATACTTTTATGCAAATTTTGTGAAAAAAATGACACCAAATTTCAATGGGAAGTTTTTTGAATCAACACTAAATATGTCACTTTGCCACATTTTCTATAAACCCCTGTACTATTTTTTCTAAAACAGCTCCAAAAATGCTATTTTTAAACTGACTCGCATGCATAAACGAGTCTGGTAACCCCCAATTTTTATTTTAAAAATCGGTTCTACATCAATAAAATATTATTTGTGCCGATTTTCACCAGCAAATTACAGTCAGATATATCATGGACAAGACACCTTAAATCCTTACAAAAGTGTAAATTTCTAGAAGCAGATTTTGTAAGCTCAACACAATGGTGATTTGCTTAATCATATCTGTTATTATGCTGTAGCTGAATAAGGACAGAATCATAATGATGAAAGAGTAAATGAAACAGATTATATCAAATATAAAATTGAAAAATTTATATCGATGTTTCCATTTAATTTACTGACCATGTCGGTAAAAACCAAACCACTTTGCAGTTTTATATTAAAGCTTAGATCAGATAAGACAGATCAGGTAAGTATGATGCAAGGCAGATCCTCATGTCCTCTGTCACTGCGACATTATTAACAAGATGGCCCAGAAAGATCTAACTCGAGATTAAACATCTTTTTTTTGAATCCCTAGTGTAACTTTCCTTTCAGCCAATGCATGATAATGCATCAGTTACTGATGATTACTAAAGAGAAGCAATTTTGACCTATAAATAGAGCACTCTTAACCTTTTGACCTAGGTTTGACCTCCAATATCATTTTGAACAAAGAACAGATAAATTTGTTTATTAACATTTACAGCAAGAGTATATGCTCTATAAAATATATTTATATGAAAGCAGACATTAAGAGACTGGTCAGAAATGCAAAATTTTTTGACCTAAAAAGAGGAGCCTGAAAATCACCATAATTTTACCTCTGAAAATTGAGTCTGTATGACTCTTTGTGGGATTGATGTTGATGCTCATGTTTGTCATAAAAGGGGGCCAAGCATTTTTGGGGCTTGAAAAGGGTCTTGATATTTTTGCCCAACTTTTTCTTTGCATCAGGTCCCCCTTACAAATGTTTGTGACTGGTCTCTTACCTCATGATGGACTTAAACCTATCAAATCCATCAATAGTAGGGTTGGGGCTAAATAAATACTCGATGCTGCCCGGTGCTTCTACGGTGCCACGGTCAAAGGTCATACTAAAACTGCCATTGTTGCCAGCAGTCGCAGGTGTAGTCACACACACTGCTTCCGTTTTGGAGGTTCTGCAGAGAGAAAGAGAGAGAGAGAGAGAGAAAAAATTATACAAGTCTCAACATAAATGATATTTCAAATGCTATTTTGTAATAAAGGGATAAAAATCAAGTAATGCTTGCTCATAGTATTATAGCACAATGCCCAGCTATAACCTTTCTCAATTCCAAATCTCTCTCGTTTTACTACTCTGAGATCTCATTAATTCTTTTCTCCAGACGTATACTTCATCATCCGTAAAATAACATGAAGTGGTATTCGGTACCCGGCAAATGTAGCTCAACTTGTGCTAAAATCATTCGATATTTTCACAGCAATAGTATTGAAGTAAAAGTGAAACATACATGGCTTTTTATTTTATATATAGTGCTGATTAAAACAGGTAGACAAGGCAAAAAGGGAGTGTGAAATTAAATACGAGGCAGAGATCCCTGTGAAATTAAATACAAGGCAGAGATCCTGTTATCTAACTAGGCCAAGTAACACGTTAAACAGGCATCTACTTCACCCCTATAATTAGGGTAATAAAACTCTGCTAATAGTAAGCTAATAAGACCACACTAGTTAATTTTTTATAAGATTATCAGATACCCAGTTCCATTAAGGGACAGATCTCTGGTGAAACCATGATCCACTTACACCGTACTAGCTGCAGAATTAACTCCATAGCAAAGATGCCCGTAGGCAAATTTTTGGCAGAATCAAAATGAAAATTGACAAGGTTTTTTTTCCTTGTGTTGTCAATATTTTACAAACTAGTGCTTGAAAGTCCACTGACTTGTAAAAGACTCTGAAATGGGTTCATCATGGATATTGGTGTTTCATTTGAAGAAAAATTGTTCGTTTTTTTTTTTTCAATTTTAGTTTTTAGTATCATATGAAAGATCATCATTAAAGACGTTCCAGTTTCAAATTTCAGTTGAATCGTTATGATTTATCAGCAATTTTGTATTTCAGAGCTGCCTTTACCTTAATTTGTCATTTTTTACTTATATTTCTAAAACAAAAACATGTTTCACCTGTCAAATTTCAGATGAATTATGATACCCAAATCTGAAAATTGTTAAAGCAATCGGCCGTCAGACCAAGCTCCTTTAATTCAATTTATGGTATAATAGTTGAAGAATGGTAGCAGATGACATTACCGTAGATTGGGCTTATCTAATGTTTCCAAAATAAACTAAAGAGTTGATTATTTACTCCCTTATAACTCCAAAATCCTTAGTATCCCTAGTCGAGAGAAGGAATGAGGGGGGGGGGGGGGGAGCCTCCTGGAGTTGAACTAAGGACCTCTTGCAAGCATTAGTGAAAACTATTATCCACATATGGCATCCCAGTTGTGCATTGCTACCAAAGGCAATTATTTTGCGTCTTAAGATCTTGAAAGAGAAAATCCTATGAAAAAAGATGGTTTCTTTTTAAAGCTTAAGTAATATTTGTGTGCCTTCTAAACTTTAGCCATATATACTTTTTGAAATAATTATGAAATCATTAGATACCTTATTTGAACATATATTGTAAAAAGAACAAACTGAAAACAATGTATATTTTATGTTCTAAACATACATCTTTAGCACATTCTCTATAAAATAATGACGTCTGTAAGGTATAGTAGCATCACATTCATTATACTGCAGTGTTATTTATCCTCAGTTCTAATTATCAATCTAGAGCATCTTTTGACGGCATAAAATCACATAAATCAACACATTAAATACAGCGCAACTGGAGCGTGTGTTACCAGCTTAAATTAATCAAAACTACTGGAGTGATTCCTGATGAACGCAGTCAAAATAAATTACATCCAACATTCATGTTTCATTTCGGTTTGAAAAAGGCATCGCTATGGAGAAGGTTCCAAACGAATGACCTCAGCGGAATTTTCTGAGAGGATTAACGAAGCGAGTATAATGGGTAATCGTTGATTAGTATTTTTACAGAAAATAAACTATACAAACAAAAAAATGTTATTGAAACATGAAAGGAAAATCCTACATAAAAGAGAACAAAATTTTAACAAATCAAACTTGAGAAAATATCAGCGCTTGATTTATTCGCAGATATAATAGTGTATCATGTATGAAATACAAAAAAGAATAAAAGGAGAAAAAATTATGAAAATTTGTTGAAGAAACATCATCCTTCATTTTGAATTGGTACTTAGGGAGTTATTCTAGCACTAGATGTGAGGTATTAAGCACCCACACAATGGCACAAATCACAAATGTAAAAAGCACTAGGGACCTATTCATGATATTAAGTACATAAAATTACCCATATGTAATCTTCAATTCACTATCTCTATACCTTCCCTACCTGTCTTACTAGTTTGTTCATCTCATAATTGCAATAACTATACCCTGGGGAGGGGGGCAACTCTAGCATTCCTTGTGGGTAGTACTGTATGACAATTTGAATATTTGAGGCTAATATTCATCCGATGTTAATTTGCCAATGTGTTATTTTAGATATCTATGAAATAAAGTATCTGATTAATGTTCTAATGTCCAATAGGAATCCCTCAAAAATAACTTTTGTTGAACATAGTCTGGTTTGATTTTTGAGATTTTGAAATAAAAGGATATCTTGATTAAGATTTTATTGACAAACTTGTGCTTAGAAATGTGGTTATTGACAATTGCACTGATGTGTTGTGGTAGATTCTTCAAAAGAAATTCTGGATTAGAGAAGCATGATTCAATTTTCACAATATTAAGTTTTTAGTTTCAACAGCAATATTTTGGTAATAAATCACAAAAGGTTAAAAAAAAGTCGATGTAATCGGACCAAGGTCCTTTAAATACATCAAGCTTAAAATCCTGTTTGCATTAGATGCCACCTCTATGGGGAGTTACCCCGTTCCCTGAATTAACATATATCCACAATTGTGTGAACCTGAACTCTGCCTGACTTGAATAACACTACCCCCATATGGAAGTAACCCCGTCCCCCGAAACTACACACACGTAAATGGGAAAAGACTCTGCCACAGACAGCAGCTTTGCTTACGTTTTAATATCACAAACTCTGCCAGCAATAGTAGCGGAGATGGTACTTCCAGCATTAAGATTCTCTCCTGTGATGGTGACAAACGTTCCCCCAGATGCTGGGCCCTCGTTTGGAGAGATGGACTTGATCATAGGAATCTGTGGAAAGGAGAGATGAACAGCAAAATGGAATCAAAATCACATTTTATTTCTACAAATGTGTCCTTTATAATAAAAGCTGACCTTATAAAAGAGGTCAGTATGGTTTCACTTATATGTGTAAATATGAAGTCTTGAACTGCCATGTTTGCTATGAATATCACAATATCAATGTGTAATTATACACTTTTATCAAAGCCACATTTAACCAATGCTTTGGTTTTACGTTAATAGGAAAGATTTGATGTAAGAAACTAAAAATAAAAGTTAGAGATTTCTTTTTGAACACAAAAATTGACTGATTTTAGAGAGCAGGTTTGCAAAAATGTATGAGCCAAACAACTACTGACTAATTTCTACAACTGATGGATGCAATTCGTATGCGAAAATAACCACATTTAGAACTAGAATACGCGGTTCTCGGGCCGCGCGGTTCTCGACACAGAGTGTCGATCACGATGCCTCCGCATTCCACCTTTGTAATCGGACGAAGTTGAGAATTTGACCTTTCTTTAGAACTATGACCCAAACCTTTGAAATCGGACAAAGTTGAAAATCTGACCTTTCTTTTTACCTTTGACCCCCAGTTTAAGGTCGGACGATGGGGTCTCCATTGACACTTTTGATCGCTGGTCCAAGACGAACATTTTGAGACCTTAACCTTTGAAATCTGACAAAGTTGAAAATTTGACCTTTGACCTCCAGGGAAAGGTCGGACGATGGGGTCACCATTGACACTTTTGATCGCTGGTCAAAGACGAACATTTTGAAACCTTAATATTTGAAATCAGACAAAGTTGAATATTTGACCTTTCTTTTGACCTTTGACCCCTAGGGAAAGGTCGGACGATGGGGTCACCATTAACACTTTTGATCGCTGGTCCATGACGAACAATTTGACATCTTAACCTTTGAAATCGGACAAAGTTGAAAAATAAGCAACATTTTATGCATAAATTATGCAAATTAGATACTTAATTAGCATATTTTGCGCTCAAATTGCAGCTGGCATAAGCGCAGCTCTATCCGCACCTACCCATTAAATTTCATGAATGTAGGGTGCACGGTTTGTAAAATATCACATTTAAAGCATTTTACGCATAAATTAAGCTACATTTTATGCATAAATTATGCAAATTAGGTACTTAATTAGCATATTTTGCGCTCAAATTGCACCTGGCACAAGCGCAGCTCAATCTCCACCTACCCACCAAATTTCATGAATGTAAGGTGGACAGTTTGTAAAATATGCCATTTAAACCATTTTATCCATAAATTATGCAAATTAGGTAGTTAATTAGCATATTTTGCGCTTAAATTGTCGATGGATTGAGTTTGGCTCTAGGTCTACCCAGGCATCAAATATCATTAACGTAGGGCATGCGGTTTCGGAGATATGCATAAAATAAAATTCTGCTCCGTTAAGGAGATATTGCCCTTTGTATCTACGAAATTATAAAGGATTACATGCAAGAGCGCCATCTTAAAACGCGTTGTATTCGTTAATTAAATGGCCGATCGGGCCAATTTTCGCATATGTTATGCGCCCATTAAAATAAGGTGGGGTTAAAATTTTGAAGGGGTGGAATTTTAGCAAATGCTCCTTGTCCAATTATTTCTAAGTCCCTAAAATCACAAAAAAACACATATTTTCTGCTTAAAAACCGACTAAATTTGCATATTTTGCGCCGAAACTTTCAGAGAAAATTACTAGCAACCCTTACCACCAGTCCACCGACTTGCATTGTTCCACGCCTCACCAGTTCTGAGAAACGAGCCCGGACGGACGGACGGACGGACGGACGGACGGACGGACAACCAGAAAACATAATGCCTCTCGCGGAGGCATAAAAAATTACTAAAGCTTAAACCAAAATTGTTGTAAAATGTTATAGTGCGATAATATATCTAAGTATAGAATTTTTTGACTCATAAATCAGGATCTAATAGAAATATGACATTGTTGATGTAATTTTCAGGACTTTTTTACTATTAAACACAAACATCTTTTAATAACTCCTGATATAATCCTTACCACATATTCAAATTTTTCTGTTGAGCGTGCTCCATACTGTCCAGAGTTCCCGATCTCGATCTGAATTCTACCAGCTTTCTTTGTCGGTGTTCCCAAAGTCCTACATACAACCCTAGCAAAAGCAAAACAAGAATAAAACAAATATTTAGGAATTATCGGGAGCTAATATTAGAAATAAATGATTAGTTTGCTCAATCTAAAATGATGAAAAAGCATTTGATATCCTCTGTGTTGACTGCGTACTCAAATATCACTGGGTTGGTGACGGTATCAATGCACCTGAGATTAGCGAGATGAAGATCCATTTTGTGAGTCATTTGCCATGCACCATTGATCTTTGCATAATAGCATAACACCTGGTATCCGGACCACTTCCCCTGATACACAACGACCGACCGACCGACAAACTTAAATTGCTCATTTTTTACGCACTTTTTATGAGGTCTTGTGTAAATGTCATAGATTTTGTTTGCACTAATTACACATTGTACGGCAATCTGGCTATTTAAACTCAAATGATTACTCACTTGGTGTCAAGTTTCATTAGCTCTGAATTTCCTCAACGTGGTCGTAAAATTGTTTAAACTATCCATAAAATCTAACAAGAGGAACAAGCAGTGAAAATAACGAGGGAAATTAACAAATGATTGTCACTGTTTGTGGTTATGAGACAGGTGAATAACATGTGAAATAGTGATTTCAATTTGGAATCAACAACCATAAGAAATATGAGCATATAAACCTGATATTCATGGAGTTATGCTTATATTAAGATCATCAAATACGTGATTATTTGAAATCCGGGGGCGTATGGCGATGTATTAATGGTAATATGTGCAGTCTAAAGGTGCATTTACACTGCGACGTATTGGGGGTAACGACAAGCAACGTAGACCTGCGTATTGCAGTTTAGAATTTTACGCCCGTCATCGTTAGTTAAAGTTAGCTAACGCTCACACGTGCTGCTAGCTACGCACCCTATCGTTACTATCAGTCGCTTTCAGTTACAACCTTTTATTTGCAAATACGTTACCCTACATTGAAACAAGTCTTCACCGTGTATACACACCATTAGGAGGGTAGCCTTTTACTAACATCCTTCCTCAAAATGCAAAAAACAAAACAAAAAAAACACCTTTAGCTTCTGAGAAGTCGGAGAGGGCCACATCTTCAAACTCCCCAATGTGCTCAGAAGTGTGCAATTAGTCTTCTCTCGATCACCAATGGTATATTATCCCTAATGTCAAACAATGTATCTACCCTTATTAAACCTGAATCTGAGCTCCCCCTAGCCCCCCCTTTATATAAAATGTTTCTTACTGTGTTGCTGTTTGGTAGAGTTCCTCGATCTGTATGCATCTCAATCCTGCGACTGTAATTGACATAATGTCAGAAGCGGTCTGGCCAAGATTGACACCAGTAATGGTCAAGTTGGTCCCTCCTGCAACATGTCCTGATTTGGGGTAAAACTGGAAAGAAAACACAGAAAAAGAAAAATATTGAGGTCATTGATTCCAAAGTCATGTTATGATGGGAATAAAGTGATACTAGATATGAGAATATGAACAGAAACCCTCTTTCTTTCATTTTTGTGGCAAAGAACAGATCACAATTTACAAGTAGATTTCAATGCCAGATTTCCAATTTAAGTTAAATTAAGTAGCTAAGCAAAATATTCAAGTTGATAAAACTCAAGATGAGAAATCACTTTCAACTGGAGAGGGCGCTGTTTGATGACATCTTATCACCACCAGGAATGAATGGCCTGTAATAGATAACATACATCAAATCCATTGAGTACAAGGTTGTTTGTGAAACAGCTATTCATCTTGTAACAGAAAACACAGAAAACCACCTGGGTCAAAATGACCTCGTCAATGCAAAATATTACTTACAATACTGATAGCTTATAACGCTACACTTTTTCCTCTCTTAAAATAGAACCTAGGCTGAACACAGTTGTGATTTATTTATCGCCGTAGCTCACCTGCCGATATGTCAAACATATTACTTACTATATGGATATAAGTTACTTGTTTTGAAGATATTTGACCAATTCTCATATTACTCTACATTATTAAAGTATACAAAAAACATATACATTATGCAGGCAAGGTCGACTCGCTAGAGGAGGATGAGCTCTCCGTGGAAGGCGATGATAAATCTTCTTTTGTGGCAAAGTAACAAAATTAGCTATACATGAGAATGTAATCAGACACTGTGAGCTTGCTTGAGTGCTATGAAATTACCCATGGTCAATTTCCTGCTAATACATACTCTATGGCACTCACTGCTGAATTCAGCAGCCTTGTATCGTGTTGTAATCGTAAACCCCATGTTCCTGTGGGAAATGTTAGTTGAGTCTCTTTTATTATCAATCTTGTACCAATATATTGGCTGGTAATATGCTTGCGTGTTATATTTTGTAAGTGTTGGCTAAAAATGATCAATGGAATAAGGTCAGATCCAAACATGTTTTTCAGCTGGTAAAATATGGTTCATTATTGTAGGTGGAGTAGAATCAGCAAGCAGCTAAACTAGGGTATTGTTAATTCTGGTGTAACTCCAACATATATTATATACTGATGATGAATTGCATTTCCTTTTAATTAGCTTCTATCTTTTACTCTATCATGTTGGATATGTTTTCCTAAATGCACATAATGCATGAGGGTTAGCTCTACACTTCACTTTCTTGTGTCTTTGTACTACGACACACATTTGGATTTAACATTTTTATTAACAAAAGTTAGAAGTATACCAAAGTACAAACATGCTAGATTTCCAAAACTAACAGGAAATGCATGTCCTTCCAGTTGGCAAGCACGCAAATAATATATTGACTTCCGACTAAAACTACTTCATCATATACTGCACGGAGCATCAATAATGATACCTAAATAATATTGGCATAAAATTTTGAAATAACAAAAGGACATCTAGCATTTCCAATTGTTTTAGCGCTCTCTTTGGTGCACTTGGGTGGATCCTGAAACACTATTTTATAAGAATTTTCAATGGTAAGGTGCCATTTTTAGAAAACAAAACAAGGAAAAGTTAGCAAAGCGGAAAGGACCAGTATAATTATCTCAAATCTTAAAGTAACTTATTTCCAGCCATTTTTGAAGGAGCAAAAAAACACAAAAAGCTCAGCACTTGACAGTCAAAATTAAGGAGCATCCCCAACAGTGACTCTAAGTAAACTCCAAAAACTCATCAAATATGGTCACAAATTTACACTACCATCAGCATAACCTCCACAAAAACAACAAATCACTGCCCATGTGATCTAGATGCAAATCATACAGTTGCTTTACGAGAAGGACAACATTAAATTTTAAAATCATTTGATACAAAAAGAAACTAGAAACACCTTCAGCTTCATTCATTTCTTGATTTGGCTATTTCCAATAGCCAATCTATACAACTTCCGTCTGATTTTGTTCCATCACTTCGCATTGAACAACTACTACTGCATCCTATACAAATGCAAGGAAATCCAAGTGAGCAGTCGTACTGTACAGGATGCGTGTCAGGGACATCCAACATTTCCCTTCTCTCCAGTCTTGTCAATCATCGCAAGATTCACTTACATTTCCCAAAATAAACTTGTCAAAAAACTAACTAATATTGTGATTATTACACTGGGATTGTTGTTCCAACTGCTTGTCAAAAAATTGCTTCTGCATGTTTTAAAACAATGATGCTGCATATATATAGAAAAAAATGAATCGGCTGTTCTTCTGTGATATTTCACGTCACTTAGTAAAGCTGTAGATATTACTAAATAATGTGCTTTTGTTCTAAAATATTTCCATATTCAGAATTTTAAATTACCCCTTCCTAGGTATATGGCATATGTCATACAGCATGCATATTGGTGGCCTAAAAATTTCTCAAAAAGCGGCAAGAGTGTAGAAGACATCTAGCAAAATTATAAACAGTGATTGGTTTCAATTGGGCAGTTTAAATACACGGAAGATTTTGGCAATTGTGGTAAGACTATAAAGCTGGTTTCAGTATGTCTGTTGTGATGGTCGTATGACCAGGGTGACGACAAAAATTTCCTTTGCGCAAACTCGACCTCGTCATATCTGGAAAATTTTACGGCAAGCACGACGAGCTGATACATTGATTATCCAGTCGTGATAGTCACAACATATCGTTTTTGAGTTGGACTAAATTCAACTTTTCTTGCGACAGACCATCATGGCAATATGACAAAAACATGTACTTTGAAACCACCTGAAGACTTGGACTGTCTTTGCAAACTGAGTTTCACATTTCTGTATTGATTTATCTTACTATAATGTCCAAACAATTATGGACATTATAACTGAGTTTGTTTTCCATATTGAAAAATTGTCACTATATTGGAAGTTATTTTTGTGTTGGTGCAGGGCAAAGTTTGATTCTTCCCCTAAGGGAAAACATGGATAAATTATGACAGGGAGGGGACAAAAATAAGGAAAAGAAAACAGAAAAACTTAGAGGCATTCATCCTCTGACAAAGACAGGCTGAACAAAGCAAATCAGCATTGGTAAATTTCACCAATTTAACTAACAATATGCTCCTCATCTATGTTCTGCACACTTTCAGTCAAACTAAACACAAGACAGGATAGATCTAGATCAGATATTCATAAATATCTAATTATGAATCAAGAAGCAACAAAAAAACCCAGTTTGTTATATAGAAAGAAAGAGCTAGGTATGGTCTTAGTGGATTTAGCCTAATTGTAATGCATTGAAGCTAGGAGGCAGGTAGACTAAGCATACTTCCTTTCATTCAATTAATTATTTATTCACTCTTTTTCTCTGATAGCGTCGGAGCGAGCGGTGCATTCAATCTCCCGATGTGTTCTTATATGTTATGGTGCATGATGTGTGACACACGTATCTACTTCAAGTAATTTAATATATCGGATCTAGTTTGCTAGGGACCAATCCTGTATTGATTTCATTAAGCTCTGTGTTGTCTTAATACTGTACTTTGTTGAACCTTTTGTTTACTTTGATAGTACCGGTGTGTTTACTTCTCGTGTTGCATTCTCAAGACAAAGTCATGCATTGGAGGCCTCGGGTTCAATCCCTGGGAGTCTCAAGCAAAACTCTCTGTTGTCTTTAGACTGTAATATATTGAATCATTTGAGTTGTGGGTATGGAGAAGAATGCTCCAGGTTGACTGGAAAGACAGAAAGACAAATGCATGGATCCGCCAAAGGGTAGGGGTAACAGAAGATGAAGGTTTATTTGCCCAGTTGAAGAAGAGGAAGCTGTCCGTGTATGGACATTGGAAGCGGCGTTCAGACAGCCTAGTTCAGATGACTGTAGAAGGAGAGGTAGAAGGAAAAGCCAGACCAGGACGCAGGAAAACAGGATGGATTGACAACATCAAGAAATGGACAGAGGGAGGAATGGTCGTGGCTAGAGCAAAGGCACACAAGAGAATGCCGACGGTTCTATGAGGACTATGGCAACACAGCTGCAGCAGCATATGTTGAACCCTTTGTTTACTTAAACTCTAGCAATGTATTTAGTCTTGTATTGTGTTCTCAAACCAAAGTCCTGCATTGGAGGTCTTAGGTTCAGGTGCATAACTTCACATTCGGTTGATAGAACTAGAAAGAGCGACTACTGCAGCAAATAAATGCACCCCTTGTACAGAAAGAGTAAAACAAAGTGAAGTTTTTACTCTTGATACTAAAGAAAGACTGGGACTGATGGCAGTCGGAATATAACTCCTTAAAAAGAATCCTTTGTGAAATGAAAACTGCAACTCACAATACCCTTTGAGAGCAAAGAATCTCTACTCCAAGTTTAACATCATTGGAGTGTCATTGAAAGCTGCCTGAAATCCAATCACTTCCTTGTGTTAGCTATGTATGCTGCCATGTGGCATGGAGTGCTTCCTATCTATCAGGTTACAAGGCTTGACCAGTAGGAACAACATTCACTCGCCATCATGACTCTGGTTTCAAGCCAGATCATGTTGCAAGTTTTGACCAGTATAGGGATAACATTCACTCACCAATGTTTCAAGATCAGATCACAACAAAGAGTATGTATCAATGGATAATTTCTATGTCTTTGTTGAAAGTAACAGTGGAGTTCCTTGCACTCAAATTCATCAAATGGAATCATATCATGGAAGCGACAAGTAACAACTTTTGGTGCACATAGTATTACCCATGTTACTTCACAATCAAATAATTTCTTCCAGAACACTATGCCAGCGTGCAAATTGTTTAGACAAGCAAACCAAGTACTGGATTAGATATAACTGACCAAACTTATAAGAACACATCACTCAAAATTCCTAATGAATTATTCAAATCTTAACTTCTAAAACTTGGAAATGAAAAATGACCGTCGCACCTAATGTTGACACATGATAAAGAAGTTGCCTTGCAATGTCCAAGGATCCGTGGAAGCGTAAGTGCCAACGACGAAACATTTTAGCCAAAGTAATTAATTATAGCATGCGTCATATAAATGTAAGAAACATTTTTATGTGGACAGAAAATTCTTACGATGTTTTATGAATCCATCGTTGCCAGTGTCTAGAAGTATTGTTTGTGGGGTTGGAATGTTAGTCAAAGGGGTACAATTAAAATTACCTAAGGCATGAAAGATACTTGGTGAGCTGTGGCAGAACTTTGACTGTAGTATTATGCTGCTCTGGTTGGCCCCTTGATAGGGGCGTTAGACAGTATAACGACAAGACAAGACAAGCTGACTTGCTAATAGCTTGATCTTGGTCATCCACTCCATGATCCGCTTGCACAAAGTGAAGTGGACAAAGTTTGGTTTTACGTTAACTGCTGCCTGCTAGTCAAAGCTTGAATGCAACCTCTAAAACATGCCTTCTCAAATAGCAGCCTGCAAGCCAAATCTGGCCCACGAACTATTTTTATTTGGCCCTTCGATCGCCTCTGGAATACAGAAGTATATAGGAAAAGGTCTTATTTTGCCCTCCAAGATGTATTTTTGAACTGGCATTTGTCCCTTTGAGCCCGTCAACAAACTTAATTGAGAACTCCTGCTCTAAAACAATATCAATTTGGCAATATAAAAAGATTTTTGATCTTTTTCTCCTTTGCTATTTCTATCAGAGTGGAAAGGTTTAAGATGGAAATAACTGACCAAAAATATAAATAATTACTGGTATGGACTCTTGGAGTTGTCTGGTCTAGATGAAAAGTTTATTATACAAAATGGCAGACTTTCTCAGTCCTGTTCTATAATGCATGATGGTGCCATGCTAAATGGAGCCGCTCGCTGGTATCAAAACAACTTATGCTTCCTCACAAAATGCCTTGCATAAAAATACATCCACTTTCCTTGTTTTATTCCATCACCTTTACGAGCAGGTATCAGGTAAAAGCAGATGGGCTCCTAAAAATATCAAGGAGCCCATCTGTAATGACTGTCTCTCCAATGTTAACGACGCAAACAAGTTGTGTCATCCTAGAATTGCTTTTTACCGATGTAGCTACAGTATATCAATTTGTCTCAATGCAGACTAATTCATTTTTACAGCGACAAATAAATTTATTTGTTATGCACAAAGATGGCCAGTCCAAATTAGCTCTAAAAACAAGACGTCAAATTTACAACCTGTCTCTGGTCCCGGGGATGTGGAGTTAAAAGAAAATTTGAATTGAATTGTTTATTCAAAACGCTACTTGAGTTTTCTGGATGGGGTAACATGAATATTTGATGGGTCTCCTTGACTTTGTAATATAACAGGAAATGCACTACTCTTGACGACAAAATATAAATTTTAACGAGTGGAAATGCTGATCTAGGTTGCCCTGTGAAAACCACCTGGCGAGCCTTGTGTGAAACAAATTCAACATTACTCTTGCACACCTGGTTTGGAGACTAGCAACACTAACATTTTGTTATCTTTTTGAGTGTACAGTTCTGTAGATGCTTTTTCATGATGTTATACAAGATTTTTTGAAACAAAAAAGTATTCAACTTGTAAGCGGTGACTCACAACATAGATTTGTGGATTTTGATGTTTCTTACAAGTAGAATTTCTCTCAGGGAATGTTATTTTAGTTGTCAGGTAATCTTGCAAAGCAAATAGTACTAATGTAATATCTACTTGATAGTAACAATCATGATGTTACCACTATACAAACCATACAATGGTCAAATGCAGAGCTCTTAGTAAATTTCATCTTATCTTTTAAAGAGATTTCAATTAAAAGTATATACTTCAAAAAGAGATATTTTCGTAATAGGATGAGTAAGTCAGGTGATAAAGTAACAAGCTCAAAAAAATGAATAAATTACTGACATTCATGTAATTTCTGAATGTCATTTTGTCTACTATGCTAACATTCCAACCATTATTCTGATGAAAATCATTGCAAAATAGGGTTCATTTTTGAATTGCAAGTAAATTAGTTTATATTGACTAAGCGTACTAAGGTCCCATTAGAGTTTTAGAGTTAAGGTTTACAGTTAGTGTTAAGTTCAATATATGGTAAGGATTAGTTTCAGGGTTGGCATGTAGGGTTAGGGATAGTTTTAGGGTTGGGTATACAGGTTTTTATAGAACTTGAGTAGAGTATGATTGAAATATTTGGACAAAATTGATTAAATTGTTCTTTTGAGTTCATGTATTTAGAAATAATTATCAAGCAAAAAGAAATTATTTAAAAAACTTGCATCAATTAAAATCGCATTTATCAACTCAGTCCTGTTCTATAATGCATGATGGTGCCATGCTAAATGGAGCCGCTCGCTGGTATCAAAACAACTTATGCTTCCTCACAAAATGCCTTGCATAAAAATACATCCACTTTCCTTGTTTTATTCCATCACCTTTACGAGCAGGTATCAGGTAAAAGCAGATGGGCTCCTAAAAATATCAAGGAGCCCATCTGTAATGACTGTCTCTCCAATGTTAACGACGCAAACAAGTTGTGTCATCCTAGAATTGCTTTTTACCGATGTAGCTACAGTATATCAATTTGTCTCAATGCAGACTAATTCATTTTTACAGCGACAAATAAATTTATTTGTTATGCACAAAGATGGCCAGTCCAAATTAGCTCTAAAAACAAGACGTCAAATTTACAACCTGTCTCTGGTCCCGGGGATGTGGAGTTAAAAGAAAATTTGAATTGAATTGTTTATTCAAAACGCTACTTGAGTTTTCTGGATGGGGTAACATGAATATTTGATGGGTCTCCTTGACTTTGTAATATAACAGGAAATGCACTACTCTTGACGACAAAATATAAATTTTAACGAGTGGAAATGCTGATCTAGGTTGCCCTGTGAAAACCACCTGGCGAGCCTTGTGTGAAACAAATTCAACATTACTCTTGCACACCTGGTTTGGAGACTAGCAACACTAACATTTTGTTATCTTTTTGAGTGTACAGTTCTGTAGATGCTTTTTCATGATGTTATACAAGATTTTTTGAAACAAAAAAGTATTCAACTTGTAAGCGGTGACTCACAACATAGATTTGTGGATTTTGATGTTTCTTACAAGTAGAATTTCTCTCAGGGAATGTTATTTTAGTTGTCAGGTAATCTTGCAAAGCAAATAGTACTAATGTAATATCTACTTGATAGTAACAATCATGATGTTACCACTATACAAACCATACAATGGTCAAATGCAGAGCTCTTAGTAAATTTCATCTTATCTTTTAAAGAGATTTCAATTAAAAGTATATACTTCAAAAAGAGATATTTTCGTAATAGGATGAGTAAGTCAGGTGATAAAGTAACAAGCTCAAAAAAATGAATAAATTACTGACATTCATGTAATTTCTGAATGTCATTTTGTCTACTATGCTAACATTCCAACCATTATTCTGATGAAAATCATTGCAAAATAGGGTTCATTTTTGAATTGCAAGTAAATTAGTTTATATTGACTAAGCGTACTAAGGTCCCATTAGAGTTTTAGAGTTAAGGTTTACAGTTAGTGTTAAGTTCAATATATGGTAAGGATTAGTTTCAGGGTTGGCATGTAGGGTTAGGGATAGTTTTAGGGTTGGGTATACAGGTTTTTATAGAACTTGAGTAGAGTATGATTGAAATATTTGGACAAAATTGATTAAATTGTTCTTTTGAGTTCATGTATTTAGAAATAATTATCAAGCAAAAAGAAATTATTTAAAAAACTTGCATCAATTAAAATCGCATTTATCAAAATATGTACAAAAAATATCAACACTTCAAATAAAATATATTTATTTTACCTTTAAAAATGTGAAATAAATGTGAAATAGTGACTATATAGGAAATTCTCTAGTAATTTTTGGGATTAATATTACATGTACTGTACAGGTGAAATCAAAGGACCCGATGTTTTGAGCAAACTAGTTTGAGTGATCAGTACCTCTATTTAAATTGATCTACACCTCAATCAGTATAATTATTACCCACGATCCATCTTTTCATCTCACAATCAATTTTGCTGTCTTTTATGTTTAAATAAATGAGTTAAAAGCTAAACGAAACAGGTGTACCCCTAATTACCAGCCATGCATTTTATTTGCATAGGAAATATACCGTAAGACAAATAAGTCAATACTCATTTAGCACAAATAAATCTCGGCTTTGGAGGCATAATGGTGTAGAGATGAATGCCTTTGAGTCGGTGAAAACATGGGGGAATACTTTGTTTTGTGTTAATTATGTTTGACACTATGTTTATTATCATACATAAAAGAGCAGAGAGCACAAAATGCATGAACATCAGCTGTACAAAAAGAGATTAGAATGAATGACAAAATTGACCAGCACATAAAAATGCTCGTCACTGAAACACAAAATTGACCATTACTGAAACACAATTTGGATCATGAGAATTGTCCCAAAAACAACACAAAGGAAAACTGTCGTAATTTGCCTGAATACACAAAAGTCAAGGACAAAGTCTCGAAATGACCAACAATGAGCTCTCCTGACCATTTGGAGTCATGAAAACGGAGCCGTTAATGAGTTGGAGGAAATGAGGGGCCCCGAACCATGTATCAAATGTAAGAGTACAGTAGAAAATGAACCGTGCTGTCAGGACGGCAACCACCCTGGGGCCATACATTAAGTAGTTTAAAGATGCATTACCATCTCTTGCGGCCGAACCAAGTATTATTGAGTTTCCCTTTGCATAAATGATGTATTGATGGTGTTAGCGTAAGATGCTGGCTTAGGACAAAGGGATGGACATTACTTAGTCTTAGTTACTGAAGATGTGAAGCTTACAAACTGTTTTCGTATTAAAAACTTCTGAATTAATTAAGATCTTCATGATTTTATACAAGGTTAACAATGTCTAATGCTCAAATCATTTGATTACTAGAAAAATCCTTGGTTCCCATGCTTTAATCACAAGTTTTGTTATAAAAATGAAAAAAAGCATCAATTTGAAATTTCATGAAATTTTGAAAAAGTTTTAAAAATTATATCAGCAAAAAGAATCACCTAATAATTCGTCAGAATGGTTTTGATTTGGATAAAACCATATACTGAAAGCATACATTTTTACAGCGACAGATAAATTTATTTGTT
>JXSR01S039575.1:6686-19340 GCA_000969725.1 Ophiothrix spiculata | reverse complement strand
TTTATGGCTAACTGATCCCAAATTCAGCGAGTGGATTGATGTCGGCAGGAACAAGAGTTCAGCATACTGCAAATTATGCTGTGGTAAGTCCTTGAAAATCATGCTTTTGGACCTTGAAAGTCATTGAAAAGTCCTTGAATTTTAAAGGCTCCAAGGTGTACGAACCCTGGTATAACCAGATTTCTTCATAACTACAGTGCATCGTAATTGTTTAGTGAAATCGACCCCTTGCTTACTTACTCGATTGGTTGACAACCCATCTGTGTGGTTAATATCATTGACATAAGACACGACTTGTATTACCACATATTTGTCATTTTGGAACTGCACATTTAATTTGGGGTTATATTCTCTAAAAGAGTATAAAGATGCTATATTTTTTTAATCCATGTGCGTTAATTTTAGCATAATGGATGAAACCATCTAAGTGTGTTTAAGTACAACGTGGTACATGTCATAACTTTATTGCCAAAAGTATTTACAAAATCCATACATTTATTAAATAGTGTGTTGGTCAATAATTACACCTAGCAATACATGGTGTTCTATTTTTCCATTAAACCACTTTGATTGATCCAGCTGGGTTGATCTTGTACTCTTCCATCATGTTTTGTTGCTGTGGACTGTCTCCCCTCCTTGATTGTACATGTTTAGGTTTGGCTGGTGTGATCATGCAGTGAGAAATTGTCTGGATTATTCCACATTTTGGAGCCTTGGTTTGGCAGATAGATAAATGCAATGATTTTGGTTTCCATTCAAAAACTCTAGATTATAATTTTAATTAAGGTTTGAAAAACTATTCATTTGGTCCATTGTGTGACCATCAGCTTTTCGATGGAGTCTTTGGCATACAGTTGGTGTTGAATATTAAAAATCACTTTTGTGATTCTACAAACATATACCCCCATAACCTTGATCGTATGGACCTATCTATGGCAAAAAATTGAAATGATCTGCTTGCAAGCTTATGTTATTGTTAACAAATAAGCAATTACGATCATACTCTACATTTCTGAAATGGTAATTTTTTGACATGTCTAAATTTGATCGAGGTAATGGGTTCTTACGACCGAGATTATGGGATATGCTTGGCTGATGTTGTTTGCTCTCTGTTTAGAGTTTGTAGTAATGGTGTTTTATCACAATTCTCTCAAGGAGCCGCTTCAAAACTCAGTTGATGGTTTTTGGTGGTTGCTATCGGTTGTGACGTTATCCTCAAGTTTGAAACTAACTTAGAGCTTGATCCCAATAACTCGTACGAACAGTTACGAGCAGTGTTTAGTCCATCTAATAGGACCAAGCGACGCCCTCGCTGCTCGTAACTGTTCGTACAAGTAATTGTGACCAAGCTCTAAGTCAATTGATCGCAGTTCTAATTTAAGTCAGTTGATCGCAGATCATACCTGCGAGGCCAGCAATAGCTAATTAAGTCTTTATTTTATTGGATTGGAGAAAAGCAAGTCCTTTGTATTGAGCCCATTTGTGACAACAAAAATCAAACAAAGTTGTTTAAATAAAAGTGAGTTGCATTCTGTTTATTCTGACAAATCATGTTTTAAAAAAATAATGTCTTTGCTTCTAATTCTTCATAACGAGGCTTGAGAGCCACTAGGCCGTATCTGCATGAAGACAAAAGGATCGTATTTGAGCCTTGTGGCTCTTTTTTTCTTTGTGCATATACGGCCTTGTGGCTCTCAACCCTCGATAAGACACTAAACTGAACTAGAAGTTGGCAAGGTCATATTTGTTTCAGTATAACTTTAGATATCAATGGCTCATAAAATCCCCTGTGGACATGACCATGCCCCGCTACTTTTTTCCACTGATATTTGGAATCTGATATATAAATGGGAATGAAATGGGGCAAATTCTGCGTCCGTATCATTCACACAGTATATTTGAATCTGATAATCTGTCTCAAAATTCTGCCTGGTAGCCGTCTGTTTATTGCCAATAAGCCAATGAAGCAAGTAATGACAGCCTGCCGTTGGTTTTTATGCACCCAAGTCTATCATGCTGCTTGACTATGGAATAAACTGCATATTCAATGATGGTGTTAGTTTTATATTATAGAAAATCCACTATTTAACAAAGTATTTAACCCTCCTGTCATTGGTAGTTTGAGGTCATACTTTTTTCTTGCTGCTTTAACAAACAGAAACATATCATATTTCTGTAGGTGCAAGTTTTGATACTCCAGTGAGTTTGAGTATCAATTTTGGAGTTCTAGATGATGGTACTTGCTCACAAATTTGTATGGAAGATTGCAAACAAACCATGCCACCACACATTAAGTGCTGGGTAACCATTGACTTCAGTCGCAGAGGTTTCCATACACAAATCTGATTACCCCTTACCAAAATACTATCTATGATGGAGGCAAGTGGCACCATTGTCCGTTTTGTGCACTTGCAGGAGCATTAAAACCAGCATTCTAATATCTATAGATGTAGCTAGAAATTAGCTAATTCTATGCTATTAAATGCACTTGCCGTAGAGTGCCAGTGTATGGCATGTTGTGTTTTTCGTCAAAACATGGCATTACCACAAACCAACAGAAGTGATTGGCTAAACAGATCTACAATTTCTAGTTGCATTCATCTTAAAAATTCGGATTTGTTATTATTTTGTTCCGGTTGAGGCGAACTTGGAAAACGTGACATATACTAGCACTGTACGGTATTTATTTTGAGTAAAAAGTTTTGTTATCAACTGTTACTATCACTACAATACTTGTAGAGGACATTTTATTTGAGCTTTAGCACTTAGTGAACTGGATGTTGTTTTAAACTATTTATTTCATCTAGTATAAGGAACATGCAAAATAAAAACATTGTAAACATGCCAACCCACTTTTTGCACATGGGTGTATAATTGTTAAACCAAATTTTTCTGATGTAATTTATTATTTCCAACATTTTTATACCTTGCCTTATTTTTGCATTGATAAGTAGAAATGGTTTGCAACAAACCTGTTGATATTGCAACATGTTGTATAAGTATATATAAGCATTATTAATTGACATGATTATCATGTAAACTAGACGGACCTTTGGACTTGTGTAGTGTACGTACGTATGTACTGATTCAGCTCTTTTCATTATTATATATTGAATCAAGTTATGTCAATAAAAACAATTTGTTCTTTAAAACATGTTGTTGATTGATTTTGTAAAAAGTGGCTTAAAGTGATTAGTGAATGCTGTGGCAGAATACTTAGACTTGTAATTGAAAGGTGGTGTGTTCAAATCCAGGCCAGGCCACCTGTGTGTTTAGTTGAACACTTCAGGTGATTTTTTAAATTATAAATTATATTCTTTCTTTTTGAATTTTTCAAATCCGACCTTCTGTTGCAAATCTACTAAGGTTTTTGTATCGCTATTTTAACTAATTTCGGAGAACAGAGGTCAGGGGATAAATCTTTTATTTTCTTTAATTTCAACTAGCGAGGTCATGGCACCAATAACAGTTACACTGCTATATTTTAATAGTCAATATGTTAATTGTCTGAATTATGGATATTACACACACACCAGGAGTTATTTTGCAGCTTTTTGCGCCCACACATGCACAGGATATTTAAAGATCAATCAATCAATCAATGATACAAGTACTTGCATGATAACATGCATACCCCATGAAGGAGTCTATTCGTACAGGGCTTGATTACGTTCCTCATGATAAAGGGCTGATCAACACTTAAATTGGGTGGCATTGCAAGTAGAAAATTACCAGGCACCTTCCATGAAATTAGTACCAGTATATACAAATATTGGGAGGTAAATCGGATCGTAATGTTTCATACTGGCAGTGGAGTGATTTGAACCCAAACCATCAAAATGACTGGTACCTAAATGCACTCTGACATGGTGTCAGTCGGTTACAAGCCGAACGGGTTATTTGAAATAGGTGTCATTCATCTCAAACCAGCTGTAAATGCGCAAACTTTATTTTGATTTAATTTACAAGTGAATTACATGCAAAGGTTGTAAGTTGCCATTTCAGTTTTTCAGTCTTGGGATGAGATTCCTTTAATCCATTTGCGGTGCAGTTGCGGTGCATTTTGCACTGTAAGGGTAGTGGTATAGTTTATAAAGCTTACAATTGAATGGTATCAGGTTGAAATTGAGATTCAATTTTGACTGTCCATTTTCAATGCGGTTCTGTATACGTGCCAAATCGATATAATGGTTTTGAGTGAGAATAATTCCTTTAATCCGGTCCGTTTGCGGTGCTGCTATCCGGAAAACGCAAAGGTATTCATACACCGTGAATGAATTCATACACCATAAAAAAATTATGACCTTTCCCAGGGTTTGCCTTTACACTTTTAAATCCACAGGACAGAAGGACCAGTAAGTCTCAAAATCCACAGGTCCTTCGCTAAATTTACAGGTCCTTCAGAAGAACTTTTAATTCCAAAATCAGTGACAACCTAAAAAACGATCGGACCGAAGGACCATCTCATTGCTGAACTGGTCGGTCCTTCTGAAATTTTGTCGGTTGGGACCGACGGTAAAGTCAAACCCTGCCTTTCCCTAACTTATTTGATTTGCTGTTGCTATCTTCAAGATGTCATGTAACGAGACCGTACGACAATCAGGTACTTGATAGTTTCTTCAAAGCATTGAGCGCTGCTTTCTTAAGAAATGTTTGATTCGCAGTGGCAGATCTCTGCATGCTGCTGAGGTCTGACTGAGTCATCTGTAGAAAAAGATAAGAATGAGAAAAAAATTTCAAACACTTTGAAAAAAGAATACTTTTCATGCAATAAGAAAAACATCTTTTCAGCTAACTGGGCTATAACCTTTTACAATCCAGACTCTCCTGTCAAAGTTTTCTGATGGGAGTATGAGTTAACAATGATCTAGCTGATGGACAACTTTGAGTTTGGAATCCAGATACACAAAAGTTATATCTGCAATATCTGTCTTGGGTCAGTGGCTCATGAAATGGTTCTTGACATATGGCTGAGAAATTTTGAGGGATTTTCCCATTCTAGTGACAAGATGTTATATGGATAACATATGGCAGCCATTAGTGGCATGCACAGGATGGTGGGGCATAACTATCAGTTTCCCCTGAGTGACATATGACTAAAGAGAAAAAGGACACCTAAAATTTTTCGACGTAGCTTTTGAAAAAAGACTAGCAAAAAAAAATGTCTCACAAGCGCACAGCAAGTTTTTCAACTATTTTTAAAACATTTCAAAGTACCTTTTTTCTCTTTTCTTTTGATTTGTTTCTCTTCTCTTCTCCCCCCCCCCACCCACTCATGGGTCAGTGGCTCATGAAATGGTTCTTGACATATGGCTGAGAAGTTTTGAGGGATTTTCCCATTCTAGTGACAAGATGTTATATGGATAACATATGGCAGCCATTAGTGGCATGCACAGGATTTTAGTGGTGGGGCATAACCATCAGTTTCCTCTGAGTGACATACGACTAGGAGAAAAAGTACACCTAATATTTTTTGACATAGCTTTTGAAAAGTGAGACGCAAAAAAAAAAAAGGTCTCACAAGCGCATAACAAGTTTTTCAACGATTTTTAAAACATTTAAAAGCATATTTTTCTCTTTTATTTTGATTTTTTTCTTGAACTCGCATGATGAGATGTATCATTTTGTATAAATTGTCTAAGCATTTACTCCTGAAAAAGATCACTTAAAAAACTTCTAGATTTCTCATTGCATATTTATATTTCAAATCAAAATTGCTCATTCAGCCCCTTGCCAAAACAAACAAACAAAAATCAGCTTGCTGTATTTCCCAGGATGAAAGAAAAAGAAAAAAATTTAATAGATTTCTTAACGACTCTATGACACATATAACCATGACGACGGAATTCTGATATTGATCAGTATATTGTGTTCAGGAGAAATTTTGAAAGAAATTTTAAGGTTGTTTTTCTAACTTTAGTTGTCTTTTCACTATATTTTGTTAGTTTTCATTACTTTATATCAACCTGAAGACAATTCCTTAATTTCTCCTCAAATATATTTGTTTTGTAAAATGAATTTTTATTTTGTGTGTGTGTGTGGGAATTCATTACAAAAAATGAAGGTATGCATACATGATTACCAAGTAACAGAAAACTGTTCAAATGTCAACCTGAAGAAATTGCCTGACTTCTCCGCATCATTTACTTAAAGGTGCAATTCATGATTCTAATGTGAAAACAACCTCACCTATTTTCTAGCTTAATAAAAGAAGAGTTCGTCATAAATGAATGCTGAAAATTTCACTTGATTCCGACTGTTCGATTTCATGTTACAAGCTTTTGAACATTTTAAAAGTCCCCATACGCTTCTCTGTTGTACCAGAGACGCGTCTCTGGTTATACTTACTGTCGGGGCCCGAAAATAATTAGAAAATCTCAAAAATGCAAGTTCATTTGAAACAAAATGGTTTGGGGTTAGTAACGTATACCAGTCAAGGATTCTTTTTAGCTAAAAACTCAATTTTGATAGAGGTGACCTTGAGGATGAAAAGTGGATCATGAATTGCCCCTTTTAATCTGTTTATGTGGGTATAAAATGCAGGTAGACAACAGATGAGGGGTCATTGTATCAATCTAACAATCAACTGTTTTAAGCAGTGTTTCATCGGGGGGGCCTCAAATTTGAAAATGATAGGTCTACTGATGGGTCTCTGAACCAATTTTTAGCAAATAATGGGTCTTTGAAACTGATTTTTGAGGTCTAGTGAACTGAAATGTTTGCCAAAAATAGCCATCTTATCTAGAAATGTTCACAATTTTTGTAGTTGCAGCTAAAATATTGTATTTTTCTTCAAAATGGGTGTCTAAAGAACCAAATTATACTGAAAATGAGGGTCTGATGAGTAGCCTGGAGGCCTGAAAAAGGGGGTCTTGACCGCTGGACATAGGTAGGCCTACCCTGCTCATACATGTGAGTGAGCTCCCGGGGTTTCATCTTGTTTCAGATTTTCATTTCATGTAAGTTTGTTATTTTTATAATGGTCTTAATTATAAGTGAACCCCTGTTCTCTTAAACATGTGACTTCCAGTTCTCTGTATACATTCCCACACACAAATGAGTGAAAACCTGCATTTTATTGAACTGAAACAAATTTGTGAAGTTAGGCAATCTCTTCAAGTTGCTCTGCTTTTTGACAGACTTGAGAATCTATCCATGCACTTTTAACACACATTAAATTTATTGTGTATTTCGGAGGGGGGTGGGGTGGCGCAGCGGTAGTTTCCTCGCCTTGCACCAATGAGGTCCCCGGGTTCGATTTTCTGCGCCCGGCGCTTTATGTGCATTTGGTTTTTAGTCCATGCTCGCTTCCGCAGGTTTTTTCTGGGTTCTCGTTTTCTTCTTGCATTCAAGAAACTGAATCTAAAAACATCTTGGACCCCTGTTGAAGATAAGCTTCCTTTAGCTTACATTTTAGCAGAACGAATTGTAACCACTTTATGGAGAAGTTCTGCAATCTCTTTAAGTAGGAATTTGAATAGTTCTAGCACTTCATAAACATGTACATTGAAGACCTCAGGTTCATTTAGCACACTAACGCACATAAAATTTAAACTTTAACAAAACGAAACGAAACAAAATTGATGGAGAAATTAGGCAATCTCATCTGGATGCCATGGAACAGTTCTCATACATGTACAACTGACAAGTATCCTAGGTTTTTAGTTCTTGTTTACTCACAAAATGAAAACCTATATTTTGTGGTATCAATCACAAAAATCTTTACTGTCATGGAGCCCTTCAAAATCTGTTTTGTTTTGTTCTGTATCATTTCATTCAGCAAACTACATTTAGCTTGAAATTCTAGGAGCTTTAGTTGAAATTCTGAAGATATCTCACAATTTTGGCAAGACCTGACGTTCTTATGCACTCCCACAAAAATAATACAAAATCTTTATTTTGCAGTTTGTCACAAAGCAAATTTATTAAGAAATAATAAAACTTGTTCAGTTTGACATTTGAACAGTTTTTCATTAAATTACTTCGGTAAACAAGCTAAGCTTAATAAAATATAAGATCAATAAAAATATAAGATCAATCAGAAATATGTCCCGAGTGTAAATGAACTGAAGGCAACCCACAAGTACTGGGAGCGAGACTAAACACCAATCAAGTACTTGGAGCAAGACTAACCACTCCCATCTTTCTTACCTGCTTCCCATATTGATTGATGACATACAGCAACAATTTGGCAAACTTCTTACAGGACTGATGACATGTCCCATATTTCTCAAGTGAACTGATTATTGTTGATAGACAGTTTGTATCCAATTCCAGCTGCAGTAAAAAGCACAGAGTAAAATGTTCATTTAGCAGGTATGTGACAGAGAGTCAGGGGCCACATAGGTTTATACAGCATTTGGATTTTGGGCTGAAAAAAGCTGAACTTTCCATTGTGTTTTCATGTTGTCAGCTACCGTTCGGTTTTGAGTGTGAATTCATTTGCTGTGTCTTTTGCGGTGAAAATTATTTGGTGCATTGCGTTTCAAGTATGAATTCAGCTTTAATTGGCCAGATTGAAAATAAAATGGTTCACCTGTGTATTAAAACAACAAATGACACCATGCATACAGCAACAAATCAACCAAGCAACAAATAGTGCAAAACCAACATATGAGGATATAGAAGAATCCAAATATCAGGTTGTGGGTTCGTTTGTTAACGTTGTGTGAGGTCAAGAGGTGGTCGTAGCTAACAAAGGGTTTTGGTCTTACGATGGGTTAACGATGCATTTTAACGTTAGTGAAACCGACCCCTGGATGCATGCTGTCCTACCCAGGGTGTGCAGCTAGGACCTCCTGACAGGTAAAAATAGGCTGATTACCGTATGTATTTTGTACAAGCCTTAACAGAAATCTGGGTACAAAATAATAGTGCTTGCATGGCCCCACATGACTATAATGCATGTACAGATATATGAGTGTGCCACCATGCAACACCTACCTTGCTACTCAGAATACTCTGTACAAGATCAGTATGCTGCTCACACCACACAAGCTCTTTACTCTGTAACAAATGACTGTAAAAGACAATAAAAAGATGGCCAATCAATCCATAACCCTATGGGATGGGCAATGCTAGTACAGGTAATTCTGATTTTAAAAAAAAATACTAAAACAAATATAGGCAAAAAAAGGTTTGTCTCAGAAACCGTTTGCAAAAACGCTATGCGCTATGTACGATCCCACCCGTTTTAACTATGGAAAGTCTTGACTTATGCACTTGGAAGTGTGTGAGGTCTCTCCTATTGCTCATCCTCATAACCCTTTTGTACCAAGGGCAGGAGCTGATAGCAGGCTCAATGTCCAGTAACAAGTCAAAATTGTCTCTAGGTAAAATTAATATTTATTGGACAATTTAAACTAAAATCCAAATTATTGTTTGGCCTATATATAATATGGATATTTGTCTTGTAGAGTCAAACACCACCATTTGGAGTAAAAACTTTTATCCTAAATGTTGTAAAAACTTTTACCCCAAAACTTGCATTTTCAATTCATATGTCAAAATCTTGGATTTCAAGTAGATAATCCAACATTCTTAATTGAAAAAAAAAAAGAATATTTGTCAATAATTTGAAATTTTTTGATTATTAAATTGACACAAAATGTAAATAAACAACAACAACAACAAACTTCGATGATTTTTAATGGTGAAAACAAAGTATTTATCGATGCAATTTGAAAGGCTTTTAAAATAAGATGATAACATAAGATTTTCAAAGCTACTAAACATTGAGGCTTAAAAATCTTGAATGATAATAGAAAAATCCAAAACTGTTGGCTTGTTTACTTTTAACATTGAAATGAAAACAAAAAATCCAAAATTTTTGATATTGAAAATCCAAGTCCATTCACGCAATATACAGTGGAACCTCGTTAACACAAAATCACTGGGGACAATTATTTTAGTTTGTGTTATCAGAATTTTGTGTTATCTAACTGAATTAACATAAAAAATTTACCCTTGGAACCAAACAACCATTTTGTGTTATCAGGGTTTTTGTGTTAACAGATTTTGTGTTAATGAGGTTCCACTTTCTTAAACACTGTTTCACTCACTTCAGTAAATACAGCTTGTGTTCATTGCTCAGAACATCTTTGCAGAGTTTAGTCGCTATTTCAAATGCGGACAACACAGGATCTCCTCTCGTAATGCATAGTAACAGAACGCCCTCTATGATTGGTTTGGGAAATACCTTTGCAAAGTTCTGGACAACAGCTGCAAGATCTCTTGATACAACTGTACTACCGGATGCCTCTTGAAGCTGTAACACAATTGAGTCAACACTCATTTTGTACTTGTCCAAACATATTCGGTTCAAACAACAGTGATTAGGGCCTATAATTCAATGATTGTAGAGAGTCATTTGACCCCTCTGGTCTTTTTTTCAAAAACCAGAACGAGAAACGTAAACATTTTCATTTTGTTAACAATCTTACTTTTTCATGACAAATATACAGCTTGTCCCAATATTAATGCAACGAGCAAATAAAAAATAATAAAAAATAGTTGCCAAAAGATTAAATCATAGTAATATATGTTTTTCAAAAGAGGAGTAATTACTCTACAACATGCTTTTTGACCCGTTTCATTTTACCACTCCAGTCCAAAGATATGAAGAATTTAAAAAAGTCCTTTAAATCTACTTTGGTCCGATTTGTAAGTTTAGACTTCCAGCTAAAGAAATGCAAACTTGAAATGAAGAGAATTCTGCAATTAACTGGAAGACAATCAATCCAAACCAATCTTACCTGACCTGTACCTAACATTAAGTGATATTTCAAGTTCATTTTTAACTTAAATAGGTCAAAATTTTCAAATAAAGTACGGATCTTCCTGATTCTCTCATATTCCTTGAATCTGTTACTTCTGGTGCGACAATCGGGTACTTTAGGACACAATTTCTACCAAAAGAGTCGAAAAAAAGGATTCTAATGAAAGGTGTCAACCAATAATAGGTTTTTACCCAAAATCATGTAAGAAAACCAAAGACAAAGGAGTTTAAGAACTCAAGGAAGTTAGTAATTCATCTGGCCCGTCAAGGGGACGCAACAGGTTGACTAAACCAGACGCAACAACCTGCTTAATATCAGCAGATCATCATTAAATTGAGTCCTTATGTCATGAAATGGGTTCAAGGGGTGCTTCTCCTAATCATGTGATGTTTTTAGCAATTTCCATTCAATGTGTGCCAAATGACGTCACCAAAAATGAAACTTTAAAGATAAACAAATCAGACCATCAAGAATGTTTTGGTCTTCACAAAATGCGCCATAACTTTGGATTCAGAGATCCAAATTAAACAAAACAAAAATCCTGTAAAAGCCAATGGTCTACTCTATAATATTATTGTAACGTTTGCTCACCATTGTGCTCTGTTCTCTCAAAATAAAAGTTCAAAGTTTGTTGCATTTTTATTGGGACACCCTGTATTATCGAAATATTCGACCAACTTGCTCTGGATTGAATATGTGGTATGCTTTTGGGTATGTCTTTACAAGTCGACACTCTGGTCAAGAGTTACACTCTATCAAAATATTTCTACATTATGTTTCCTTCTATACAAATATAAAAATGGTAGTAATATAATTAATTCCAAAAAGCAAGTTTGACCTCTCTGTAGACTTGGGGGCACTCAGATTTGAAAATGATATACTCTGTAAATCTAGAGAATGCAACAAGCAGCCGATTAACACACAAAAACCAATATGACCATACCGGGAAGTAAATTAGTCCATATTTATCTAATCATAACAACGTACCAAATCTTGCTGAATATTCAAATGAACTTATAATTCAATGTATGTCCATGTATTAACAACAAAATTTGCCCAAAATAATACCAAAATCATGAACAATTCATGTACAAAAATATTAATACGCAGTGATTTGGTCTTAATCAATCACTAGTAGTCTCTTACACGATTCAAAACTACCAGTTCACAATGTCGTAGAATACAAGCGATATGCTGTGGATCTTGTAGCAGAGTCTGATTGCTTGTTGCATACTTCAAGGTTAACCTTTGGAAATCCAAAAACGGGACACTTTGGGAACGTGTAGCGAGCCCCTCCATCAGAACCATGTTACTCTTTTAATTTTACAGATAGTTTGGCAAATAACATGACTTTTCTTCACCATTTTGGCTCAGAAAGGTACATAAAACATGGATAATTGATATATTCTGATCTGAAAAAATTAAAATAGTTAAATCATGCTAGTAATTGTATTTTTCTTTAACATTTTTTCTTCTTTTTTTGCAGTATGGAAATTAGGGACGTCCCACATTTTTAAGGTTTTAAAAGTCTCAAATGCGGGACGGTTGGCAACATAACATAATATAACATAACATAATAATTTATTATTTAATTTATCTGTTGCAATGAGCTTGCTCCTGCTTTTTGTGATTTGTTTAATTTCTTTATCCAAAAGGGTCAGGTTCCAAAGGCTTGGAAAGAAGCTAATGTTGTTCCAGTTTTTAAGGGTGGTGGTAAACCAAAGGATGATGTTAGGAGTTATAGGCCTGTTTCTCTGACAAGCATTTTGTGCAAGGTGATGGAAAAGCTGATTTCTGTGCGTATTATGAAGTATGTTGATGAGCATGATATCTTATCTGATAATCAATTTGGTTTTCGTGGTGGTAGAAATTGTGA